>OY759246.1:237500-500000 GCA_963662185.1 Eilema griseolum
ACGACCTTTGTTGGAATATGCCTTCCAAATTTGGAGCCCATATTTTAAAAAGGATATTCTATTGTTAGAAGGGGTACAAATGAGAGCAACCAAAATGGTCACTGGCCTGAAAAATATGTCATATGAAGAACGCCTCCTGGATCTGAACTTAACCACACTGGAGCAGAGAAGTAGGAGAGGAGACCTCATTGAGACATACAAGATTCTTAATGGGTATTACAATGTGACAAACATCGAGAACATGTATATCAAGAACACAAACAGACACTTAAGAGGCCACTCAATGAAAATCAGTAAACCTCATTGTGCCAGCAACCCTAGATATCACTTTTTGCCAAACCGGGTGGTGCAATTGTGGAACTCCCTGCCAGAAACAATAATAAGTGCTCCTAGCATAAACATTTTTAAAAATAGACTGGACAAACATTTGGAATGTTAAACACAAGTGCAGTGATATACACGCATCAGCTTTTAGCTGCAAGTGTATCAAACAATAATAATAATAATAATAATAATAAACTCTTCAGCTTTATAATATTAGAGTAGATATGTCCAGTTTTACACAAATTAAGAACTTACTTGTACTTTTTCCACAGTATTTTTTATTACACCTGACCGGTTTCGCCTTACGGCATACTCAAAGGTTCACAATAACAGTTAAGAACATTCTTCTATAAACATTGCGACCCTGTGGTAAAATACTGTGGGAATAGTACAAGTGTATTCTTAATATTTGTAATAACAAATTGCACCAAGTGACATCAAACAACAGTATAAATGGCATGTCCAGTTTTAGTTGGCAAATTTTCATAAAATAGGACCGCTTCCATGACATTATTGTTCTTTATTTTTTTATACCACTTAGGTGGGAGACAAGCGTGCGGTCCACCTGGTGGGAAGTGGTTACCGTGGCCTATGGACGTATGCAACACCAGGGGCGTCACACTCGCGCTGCCGACCATTAAGAACCATTCTGATGCCCCTCTTGAAGAACCCCATATTGTAGGTGCTTGGGAAACCGCAGCAGGGAGATCATTCCACAGCTTGAGTGTGCGTGGGATGAAGTTTCTTTCATACCGCACAGTGCGCACCTTCTCAGTTCGCAATGTGTGAGGATAAATTCCCTGCCTATGGCGAGAGGTGCGATGATAGAATGTAGCTGTGGGCATCATGTCAAACAATTCATCTGAGCACAAACCAATGTATAGGCGGTAAAACACACACAGCGAGGCAAAGTCAAATGAATGGCAATCATTTGTGGCAATGATATGATCACGACATAATAAAAATATGCCAAACCTTCAAATGCGTATAATCTGCACGTGTCGTTACGCTAACCACGACGCTGCTTGCCCACAGTTCGACCTAGGATGCCAGCCGTGGAAGCGGACGCTGATCGGCACGGTGCACAACCTGGGACTCGTGTTTTCTTACGTCATCTCGGGACTGGTATCGGACAGGTGACTACTAACCAATGTTATTACTAACCCATAGATTTAAGCCGCGTCGGGGTAGACAGAATTCGAAACAGATTGGGAGATGCTGTGGGGACTTTTGGTGAATTAAAACTCGGCCAGGTTCGCTAATAAATAGTAGTGTGCTTCGTCACGGAGGTGATATGTTTGTGAGTAAGGGTTGAGATGTTATGATGTTTAAATTTATGAGTGGTGGCACTGCTGTAGGTTCGGTAATGAATTTTATTCAAATAGTTCAACTATAATTTATTGTCCTGAATTTATTTTTAATACCAATGGAAAAATCGACCTTGTGTTTTGAAGTATGTTCAGGATGCACCGTTTTTATATACAACTTAGGAGGTAGATAAGCAAATGGGCCACCTGATGGAAAGTGTTTACCGTGACCTATGAACTTGTGTAACCTGTGACCCTGTAAGAACAGATATTTTATGTGCCCTCAGTTCAGAACACAAATTCAGGACAAGCCTTTGGTCTTACCACTGACAACACAAAAACTCTCCAGTGAGCTCTGGCTACCCTACTCACCACCGAACACGACACGAGGTTATTATAGCCGTAATATTCTGTAGGTAATGCAAAGTAATGCCGTCGGATGTGTAAATGGAGTTGGGTTGCTCAATTCGGCCGGGAGTACCGTCGCGTCCTACCTCCTCGATCTACCTAGCTACGTGTGTGTGTTGATGTAATGACGTGCGGGTCGGCACAGGTACGGGCGCAAGGTGGTGATCGTGTGCACGCCGCTGGTGGTGGGGCTGGTGGGGCTGGCCAAGTCGTTCTCCGTCAACTACTACATGTTGCTGGTGCTGGAGTTCCTCGAGACGGCACTAGGCTACGGCAATGCCTCCATGGTCCTATGTGAGTATCAGTACCTACGTGGAGCGGGAACGGGATCAGAATACCACGCGGGGGAAGCCGCGGGCATTAGTTAATGTTATAGCAATTACATCTCCTGAAGTAATTGCTACAACACTAACATCCCTATGTCAAATATATCTCTATCGCTACTTGATATACTTTATTCTACGACATTAAATTAAAAGGCATTAAAAATACCTATAATCCATATTTTTCACCCTTCTACCCCTATTTTTGTATACTGTTGATTGTACATAAAATGGTATAAATTTCAGCACTGGAGCTGGTGAGTCAGAACAGCCGGGTGATGTTCTCGTGCATTTCCGACCTGCTGGCGAGCTTCGGCGGCGCGTTCTTCAGCGTGGTGGCGTGGCAGGTGCCGTACTGGCGCCACCTCATGCGCGCCATCTACACGCCGCTGCTGGTCGTCGTGTTCTACATCTTCCTGGTGGACGAGGGCGTGCGCTGGCTGCTGGCGCACAACCGGCGCGACGAGGCCGTGCGCGTGCTGCACAAAGTGGCCAAGATCAACAACATCCAACTGTCCAGTACGGCCAAAGCGATGCTCTCCAATATCACAGCAGTGAGCAACAAGGACGAGGAGGTACTTTCTTAAATGTACTTCTAAACGGGTAAACGTATGACATCATAGTATAGTCTACCTTCGTGAATATACCCACACAATTCTGAATGAAGTGCTGCTTCATTTGTTCAGCTCTTGATTACTTACGAACTTAAATTTAAGTTTAGCATTTTCAATTTTAGTAACGAGTAATATAATACGTTAAATGAAAAAAAACACAATTAATATAAATATATATCTCTATCAAAATCGCGCCTGAAATCAGAACTATAAGGGCCATGCAAGCCTGGCTGCGATACTTGACCGGCGATGTACCTAGACAGGACGATATCATAATTTAGTTGAATGAACTACAAGATAGATTCAAACATAATGATCGCCAATTATCGTTTTTTGAAGTAGCTTGAATCTTAATAGCGGTCATACAGAACAGTTGCATTACTTTACACACTCAAGAAATATCCTCCACCGGCAGCAGTGCGAGCGGCCCCCAGAGCGCCTGCACCTGTGCTCGGTGCTGCGCTCGCGCACCATCCTGCTGCGCGTGGCGCTGATCGCGAGCTGCTTCATCTGCAGCACGTTCGTGTACAACGGCTCCATCATCAACGCGACCAGCGTGTCGGGCAACAAGTACCTCAACTACTCCGCGCTGCTGCTCGTGTCCATCCCCACTCGGCTCGTCACCGCCTACACGCTCACCAGGTTCGGCAGGAAGGCGCCCATCTGCGTCGCCTATGTGCTGTGCTGCGTGTTCTTCCTCGCGTCCGCGTTTGTGTCTAAAGGTACGTTTTAAAGAATTTCTTTTGTGTTGTGAATATACCTACATACTGTCATCATCGACCATGATGGAACTTGGAGCGTGCGAGCAAACACCCCGGCGGTTGTTCAATATGGGGCCCTAGGAAATCGCTCGACTTTTTGGTCTTCTCTTCACCGTCAAATTCCAAAAATTGTAAATTGAGAAGTTTCATATTAATCTAATGTTAAGCGTTTTTTCAGCTGTTTGGTGGGCGTCCGTCCTCTTCTACTTGGCCGCCAAGATGTGCAGCAGCTACGGCATGTTCAGCATGTACGTGGTGGCTATGGAGGGGTTCCCCACCAAGTCCCGCAACTCGCTCACCAACATCGCGAACACGATCGGCAGAATCGGCGCCGTGCTCGCTCCCCAAGCGCCTTTGCTGGTAAACTTTTGAGCGATTACGACTAAAAATCAAAACATTTGAAAAAGATAGTTTTGTTAAACCATTTTCATTATAGGGAGGATCGGGGTGATAATGTTTCTATGACACAAAATGAGTCTCCTCTGGCCAAGCAAGTATCCACAGTTAACGTTAGGAATGTTGAGATGTTAGAATTATGCTACCCAGCATTTGAGAACTCACCTGCACCATGCAGGATCTGTAGACTGTAGTAGATGGCGCTGGCGGTGGCTGTGGTATCCCCAGAGTGCAAACTCAGCAACATTATTCAATTACACACCCAGTTGTATTTCTGTGGTGGTTAAATCAAATCAAATCATTTATTGCTTACCAAGTGTACATAGATCTTACAATTTGTATGTCAGTACTTAAAACTTAGCGCCTTTTCCAGGCATTGCAACATTTAGGTCAGATATTTTCGTTATTGAACTAGGTAGGTACATATAGGTGTTCTAGATCTTACAGACACAAACAAAATTTAAATCAATACAATAATAATTATAATTTGGACAGTTAAATTAAATTAAATCTGTTATGTAATTAAATATTCGCATTTCAAATGTAGGTTGATTTATAAGTACTCTAATTCATATAACACATACCTATCAAATGTGAAATTAAACACAGAAAAAAAATAAGTATGTCAAATTCAAATAAAATAAATTATAAATTTTGATTAAATGTCAATATACAATGTCAATATACAATAATTATAATGTTAATAAATGCTCACTAACAACGCCAGAATGTCAATTTATACGAAATTAAATAAGTCGGTTCTTAATGTCATAGTTGGACTTTACTTATCTTCTAAATACTCATTGGTAGAATAGTAGCATTTTCCTATTAAATATGTTCTGAGCTGGCTAGTGAAGAGTGTCATACTTCCCTGCAGTTTAATATGGTTTGGGAGTTTATTAAATATTCTAACTGCCATATAATACGGACTTTCACTCTCACACATCTCTTTTTGTGTTGGGTGTTTATATTGTGAATGTTTTCGTTTGTTTTGAAACTCCTCTTGTTTTTATATACAAATGTGCATATGTCAAATATGTATACCTTATAAACATTGATTACAATTTTGGATATAATTTGTTTTTCAGGAAAAGTACATGTCAGGTCTAACGGTAATAGTGTTCGGTGCAGTGGCGATAGGAGCAGCGTTGCTGGCGCTACTGCTGCCGGACACGAGCCAGGCCGCGCTGCCCGACGACATCGCCGACGCCGAGAACATCGACCAGCAGGCGGCAGCGGCCGACCACCCCGGGGACGACGGCCCTCACAGTGTGAGCGTCGCGCAAGTGAAGTAATAGTACCAAGTGCTCTAATAGTCTCTAGATAGACACGAGTGGCAGTATACTACCGAGTATCATGTGTTTCGGTGATATTTAAGGATAGGAGGTTATAGGTAACCATGAAACAGGTGCTCATCTATTCGTGTGATATTTGTACTAAGACATAATTTTCAGTGAACGCACATTTTAGAAGATATCTACACGCAATGTTAAGAGTCCAACCCAATCCAACTTCATAAGTGTTTTGGGCCTGTACCTAAGTTGCAACAACAAAAAGTGCACGATTTCGCAATGGAACATTTAATTCCCTCTCATGCTCCATTCAACTGTAACCACGGTGCCTACGGCCCGCACGTGCGCAGGCGCTATGCCCTAGTAGGGCGCTTGGGTAACCACGCACATATTAACTCATATTTATTTCCTGGCACTTTTTGTGTTCGACGTTGTTGACGACGTGTCTCGGACTGTGCTGAGACTCGACACACAGCTTGCCATACAAATGCCATAACGTTTATTTATGTAGTTACAAACTCAGGTTATTTAAGTCTATTTAGAAGTAAGCAGTGAACACCAAGCATTAAAACATCTCATTGATAAATCAACTAATGATAATGTAATATTATTTGATTACTGATCGTAATGAGCTATTATTACAATAATATTTAGTTATTCACAATAATGTAACTGGAGCTAGTTGTGGGCCTCGGTGTAACACCAGCACCATGAGACTCGCAGACAGCACTAAAAGTCCCTGCAACTATTTGGGAAAGGCAGGTATATAACTTCAGTTCCGTTGTTTTCACTTTACCCGATAAGGATCAACTTATAGTGTGCTGAGTACCTCTATGTCACTCTTTTCACTGACCACAAACGATTAACAAATAACACAAATTAGTAAAATCATTCACGTTCCATTTCATCCACGGGTACCAGGTACCTACATATATGAATCGTCGTGAATGATTGAACTAAGTTCTAAGTTCTCAAACAAGTTACGGTTTCAGAACTAGAACAGATTTTCATTTGTTAGAACATAAGAAATTGTGTTGCAAAAATATATGCCAGAGAATTTACAAACTAAATTATAGTATTATATAAAAATGCTGTCTGTGTAGATATATAGGTATTTTGTGTTTAAGAGGATTGCCAAAGAAGCAAACGCCAATGTTAACGATAGTATTGTATGGATTTTCTAAGCATTCATAATAATTAATTTATACAAAAATTAATGGTAATTTTATTAATTCGTAACTTCTTTTGCCCATCACACGTATTGTCTTTTACCTTCAGTAGGTACCTTCGGTAGGCGAGATTTATCCTTTATCAAAGATTAAGAAGTAAACTTTAGGACAGCCCATGCCATGGCAGTCCTAACATCTACGGCTTCCTGTTCACCCGCCGGAAACAACAGCTGCGGCTATACGCCTAAGGGCACTCAACTCGACCTACGGAGCGACAGATATACACGACACACCTCACTGCTCACAAAGGAGGTGCTTATCATAGGAGCAATAAATGATCGAGTACTTAAACAACATATATGTAAAAAAAATACAAAATACAGCCCCATAAAGAGCACCGCTGCGAAGCCTTATATCCAGTACAATGGCATATCGTTACAGATGGATCCAAAACAGGTACAGGCACTGGGTTCGACATCTTCTCCAAGGACCTTAATATATCCTTCTTAACATCGCTGGGAACCCATAACACAGTATTCCAAGCTGAATGTTTTTTTTTCTTCACTTAGGTGGCAGATTAGCACACGGTCCTGATGGGAAGTGGCCACCGTAGCCTGTAGACGTTTGCAACACCAGGGGCGTTACACTCGCGCTGCCGACTTTGAAGAAACCTTCTAATGTATGGAGATCACCCTGGCAGCTTTAGCGGTAAGGGTCAGGAGAGTGGAATGTCACTCGATACGCATACTCTAAGACAGCACGGCCGAGTTGCAAGCCCTAAACAGCCACACAATCAGCTCAAAACTAATTCTGAAGTACCATCTGAAATTAAACCAAATAGGCTACATAAACATTATAACCTTGTAATGGATCTCTTCCTCTCTCCAAACATTGTGCTGCCTGACAGGTTCCATAATTGTAACAATAATTTTAACCTGAACAACTGTACTACATTATGGAACGCAATAAATGTATTGAGTATTGAGTAGGATCAATGGCCACAGCGGCTCGCGAGGTAATGAGGCAGCGGACGAGCTTGCCAGAAGAGGATCTGACATGGTTGAGATGGAACTTGAACCCATAATAGCAATCCCCTTTGCATACCTACAAACCATAGTGAATAAACGAAAGAGAGACCAACACGACAGTTACCGGACAAACCTGGCAGAATGTAGACAGGCTAGGCAAGCACTTCCTGTGCTTGAACATAAACAAACCAGGCATCTTCGTGAACTGTAAAAACGCCAACAACCTACGGCCACAGCTGCCATCACAGGGCACGTCTCGTTCAATAAATACATTTGTGCCTTCTCTGTAGAGCCTGCATTGAGAGAGGGTACGCTCCGTAAGATTATGTAGTTCAGTATTATACTAGGTATCGGGACTTCAAGTTATCCGGAACGTGGAATACAGTATTAAGATACTAAAACCAAAAACCACAGTGCCGTTAAAAACTTTTTTTTTATATAGGATACGCCAACTTGACCTCACCTCGCCTGATGGTAAGCTAAAGGCAAAGTGTCAGGAAAGAGGGTCACCATTACAGATAAGTAGTATATTATTGGGAACTCTACCCCACATCGTTCGGCCAGGCCTCACTCTGTGAGGTATCGTTCCCAATAATATACTACTTTTCCAACAGATGAATCGGTAAATAATATACTATTTACAACATTAACACATTATTATTTACAACAGATGAAACGAACGCGATGGCATGCAACGCATCAGTCTGTTTAACGCTTTTATGGGTTTCCGTTCAACGATCTACGTTTTTCGATTAACGCTTCCCGTGCAAACGTGAAACAGACTCAGACCTAACACTCAAATAGTGTTCATTGATTTTATGGGATCGAACCATAATAATTAACCAAACAGACTCATACACAACAAAGTAAACCTCATGAGGTTTTTATCAAATTGTACTTAATCAATGATCAACGCTTTATGGAATCGAACCACAATAATTAACGCAACAGACTCATCTCATATCCAAAGTAAATTATCATCAAATAAAATCACTGTTCACCACTAATGGGATCGAACCATAATATTCAGCGATACAGTGTCATAACACGACACGATACAGAAAAAAATAAAAATAAAAACAACACGATTACTGAAATATACGATATTTATTTATTTTTGTACTTATGAGCTAAACCTAGGTGGAGACCCTTCAAACACCTCGTCAAGGGACTCCACCAAGTTTTGAAGCTTACGCCACTGCGTGCTGTCGTCGTCGGTCTGGAACTTGATGCGCAACGAATAATGACATCGCAACGACGTACGGTCTTAAATACGGTCTTAAGTTCTTAATCAAATTCAACAAAAGTATCAAATTTCTTTCTATAACATCCATTGTTTTTAGAGCATTCCTTATTAATTACTACGTAATTAAAAGGCTCACTCCATATCTTTGAACACATTTCACGAAACTCAAGCCATGTGATATCTGAATTTACATGCTCTTCATAAACATGTTTTAAATTTATGTCATCTTGTTTAAACAGTACTATTAAATTTGCATTATCTCTAACCAACTGTTTAGGAATTTTACTATATGTTTGGTTCAGATAAAAACAATCAATATATTTATGTCGACCCATGGCAAAATAATCTCGCATGTTGTTTTGATTTTCACAAGCAACGTCGTCAAATATAATAATAGAGTTAGGTTTTGCATCTTGTACACTCAATACATCCTCATTTCCCGTATATTTCTGAAGTGAAATACTTGGAATCCGTTGCAAAACTTTTTCCAAAAAGATATACTTAGGCTGATGTAAAGTTTTTGAATAAACATAGACGTTTTGAAACTTCAATCCATTTTCATGTATTAGAAGACCTACAAGTAAATTCGTTTTACCACAATTTGACGGTCCGCAAATAATGCATCGTATTACGTTGGGTAATAACTTGCTATGACGAACATGAAACTTTGGCAAATCATCGCAGATTGTGTTTAGATGCAAGGATTGCGCCTGTTTAACAAATTTCATGATCAGTATGTGTTTAGAGTTGAACGTTGAATGAGAGAGCGCGTTCACGACATTACCATTTAAACTAGATCAACCGATGGGTATGAAACGTTGAATTGATTGAGTTCATCTGCAGTGACAATCATTTCGTGCATCTGTATATTATTGGGAACGATACTTCACAGAGTGAGGCCTAGGCATATGAGATGAGTCTGTTGCGTTAATTATTGTGGTTCGATTCCATAAAGCGTTGATCATTGATTAAGTACAATTTGATAAAAACCTCATGAGGTTTACTTTGTTGTGTATGAGTCTGTTTGGTTAATTATTATGGTTCGATCCCATAAAATCAATGATTAGATTATTTGAGTGTTAGGCCTGAGTCTGTTTCACGTTTGCACGGGAAGCGTTAATCGAAAAACGTAGATCGTTGAACGGAAACCCATAAAAGCGTTAAACAGACTGATGCGTTGCATGCCATCGCGTTCGTTTCATCTGTTGTAAATAATAATGTGTTAATGTTGTAAATAGTATATTATTTACCGATTCATCTGTTGTAAAAGTAGTATATTATTGGGAACGATACCTCACAGAGTGAGGCCTGGCCGAACGATGTGGGGTAGAGTTCCCAATAATATACTACTCAGATACTAATTGCTACAATGGTGGCACTCAGCTTGGCGGCCTCATCAGATGCTTTTTCACGCCCCGCTTAAAGGCCCCGGGACTGTAGGAAGAAGGAAACACGTGTGCTGGTAATGAATTCCAGGTCTTGGTGGTGCGGCAAAGAAAGGAGTCTCTGAACCGCTTGGTTCTTGCTCGTATATTCTGCACAGTGTGAGGGTGACATCTAGGCCTGCACGTGTTGTCCTATGTAGGAAAGGAGATGGTGGGATTAGTTGGAAGAGCGCGTCAGAACACTCACCGTGGTAGAGACGGTAAAATACAGCCAAGAAAGCAATATCTCTACGCATCTGCAAGGGCTCGAGGGTGTTCGTGACCTCAGGGTTCCCAATAATTCGGACCGCGAGTCGCTGCAACCTGTCGAGAGCATCTAGTAGGTATTTTGCGGTATTGAGCAGTATTCCACACAGGAGCGAATTTGTGTCTTATAAAGAACCGCTGCTCCGGCGTGAAAAAACGTCTCACTTTGTTCAGGAGTCCGAGTTTCCGCGAGGCTGTTTTGATGATGCTCTCGATGTAATTTCTGTTATTCAGTTTGCAGCGAATATCTATGCCTAGGATATAGAGATTGTCCTGCAGTGGCAGTGGCGTGCTATGAAGAGTGGGAAGGGGAAGGAAAGAAGATACCTTTGCTGTGAATGCACAAGCCTACGTCTTCTTGGCATTGAACTCGACCATGTTCTCAGAGCCCCATTGAGAAATGTGATTCAAGATCCGGTCCAGTTCAGTGAAAAGAAGCTGTCTTTTTTCCACGATATCAGACTGTTTGGCCGCAGGTTGTCCGTGATAACTCCCGTGTAAGGTGCTATCGTCTGTATAGCAATGTATGCTGCCGGTGGACAGCATGTCGTTGATATGCAGAAGAAAGAGAGCGGGAGATAATACAGACCCCTGCGGTACGCCAGCATTTATCTGCAAGAACTCCGAAGCCCGTCCATCACGGATGACGCGGATAACGTGCTCCCGCAGGAAACTAGCAATCCAGTTACACAGTCTAGGAGTCAGACCAAAGGCTGGTAGCTTGGAGAGAAGCGATTTGTGCCAGACTCTATCGAAAGCTTTGGCGATATCAAGACTAATTGCCAGTGACTCGCCGTGCTTGTCCATAGCCTCACCCCAAAGATGAGTAACGTATGCTAGAAGATCACCCGTTGACCGTTTCGGCCTGAAGCCATTTTGCCGGTCATTAATTAAGGAGTGATCCTCTAGGTGACGCATGAGCTGTTTGTTAATGATGTGCTCGAAGACCTTGTACAGCACTGAGGTGACGGCTATGGGTCGATAGTTGGCTGGCTCTGAGCGATCCCCCTTCTTGGGGATTGGCTGTACATTCGCCTCTTTCCAAGCCGAAGGCACTGTACCCGAGCTGTAGGACAGTCGGTACAGCCGCGTAAGCATCGGAGACAACTCCGCTGCACATTTTTGTAAGACCATCGCTGGAATACCATCCGGGCCACTGGCTTTCCGGACATCGAGTGATTGAAGTACCGCACGGACATCGCATTGCCTGATACGTATTTCAGGCATTACGTGGTCACCATTGGGTAGTGACGGCGGCTGTATACCGCAATCATCGACTCGGGAATTGCCCGCAAAGAGATTTACTATTGGCTTTCTCTTGCGGTCCATGGGCCAGGGATCCATTAGGGTAGCGCAGCGGTGGCAGCGAAGGCTGACAGAAGTTGGCCTGCACGACTTTGGCCAGTCGCCAGTATCCACGGCTGCCCGTGGGATGTGCCACTAGCTCTTGACCTAGGCGTGCAATGCGCAGGGCATCCGCTCTGAGTAAGCCCTCTTGCAGACCTTTGTGGCTCTGTTGTACGCCGCCCTGAAGTGGCCCACATTGGGATCGTGCGTGGCACGCGCCCTTACCCAAGCGCGATACGCGGACTGCTTTTGATCAACAGCCCTCGCACACTCGCGCCGGAGCCAAGGGCGCACTCCTCGGGCACCGGTGACATCAGTGTACGGGATATAGTATTCCATACCCAGACCGATCTCACCGGCAACAGCAGTAGCACAATCTGAGGGTTTCTTACATTCAAAGCAGCGTTCAACCCACGGGATGGACGCAAAATAGTTGCGCAGCCCATCCCAATCTGCTGACGAGTAGTGCCAGAGACGCCGCTTCCCCTGCACGGGTCGTGAGGGTACTATAATTGGCACCTTGGAGCAGACCAGACAGTGGTCGGAATTGCCTAAAGCGGCTTGTACCGAAACACTGTACAGGTCTAGGTGACTCGTCAGCAGAAGGTTTAGCAGAGAGGGTGCTAGGCCCGACCTTCTTGGTATTCTAGTGACCTCGTGTACCAATTGGTTCAGGCCATGCGCCAGAGCAAATGCATGGGCGGCTCTTCCCGCATGGTCCGTTTTGGCGGAGCCCAACCAGGTTTCGTGGTGGGCGTTAAAGTCCCCCAAAAATACCACTTCGGCGTTCGGAAACCGTTCCTGCGCATCATCTGCCGCCTGACTCAGATATTCAAAGAGTCGAGTTGTCTCAGCATCTCCTGTATGGGAACGGTAGAGGCACACATAGATCTGACTCGTAGAGCCATGGTCTACGTGTACCCATAGGGTTGAAAAGGATGGGTCCTCAAGGCAGCGCAAACGGCGACAACAAACATCCGCCCTAACAAACATGCACACCCCGGCTTTTGCACGGAAATTTTCCTCGATAACATAGCCGGGGTAAAGCAAGTAGGTCGTGTCATCAGGGCGGCCTATTTGTGTTTCCGTGAGAAAGAGCATATCTGGTTTCGCCGTCTCAAGGTGTTGGTGGACGGCGTTGAGGTTCGCATGGAGTCCACAGATGTTAGTGGACTCCACCTCAAATAGCGAGCTTGTGGGAGTTTGAAGAGCCGCTGTGTTGCCCAATACTTTTAAATGCGCTGCCATGATGAAATGGAGAAAAGGGCGTGAAAAAAAGAGGTGATTGTCGTCGCAGCACCGCGTGACAAAGTGCGGGATATTGGTTTTGTCTATGATTATGAGGCATGGCGTGAGTCGACACGCCGTACGGAAGGGCCCCCGTACCCCCCCGAATATGGTCGCCGTCCCCCACTTCCGGTCACCAACCGGCACGACGAGCCATACCGGGATTATGCGCGGTCTGGTGAGGCAGCCTTCCAGTTCTCACGCTCTCCACCTTGCTCGCGGCGATGGTTCGCTGCGCGGATGCGTGGGCGGCCGGCGCCTCCTTCTGCGAGCAAGTAATGCTCGTGAAGGAGGAGGCGGGGCGGGAGCGGCAGCGGGAGCGACGAAGGATCACAAGACAAGCTGCCCGCGTACGAAGGCAACTCGGGCGTCGGAGGTCGATGAACGACCTCCGCTCCCCATGAGCGCCGGCCTGGGGGTGACAGGTGGAGCCGCCTGTCACCCTGGCAGAAGCAGGCCGCGGCGCTGGCGCGCGTGGCGCGCCTCCCCGTTTCCGGGGACGAGTTGGGGACTCTGTAGTCCCCACACCCGAGAAGAGGGCCAGATCGTGAGAGATGGCCCTGGGTCGGCCGGGGTGCGAGGGATATGCCTGTCAACCTCACCTTCGGCAACCAAAGCGACCCACAGGCGGTGTGCGTTTTAGTCGGTTCGAGTCCGACATAACCTCCTCCACCGGCTCCGGTGGGGCGGTATCTGTGGGGATTTTGCGCACGTAAAAAAAAAAAAAAAGGCAGCCTTCCAGGGTGGTTAGTCCCAGTTGGGCCTCTGTACTATACCGCGGGCGGCCAGCGGTACCACCGTTTCTACGGGTCTCCCTGACCGGCGCGTCGCCCCGCACCATCCTCACTAGACTACGCCAAGACCCACTGGTCCCACTAGTGCTGCGACCACCATCACCTCTACCCGGCTATGCATTTGCTGATCTCTGAACGCAATCCAACCGAAATTGAATTACTATGAAGGGTTTTTCGCAATATTGCACGGTGGTACCAACCCGGTCGAAATTTGTGACAAATTTGTGCAGTCAAATCTCTACCACCTACTGGTGACATACCACCACTGACATAGTGAGTGTGGTTTGTCGCCAGCCTAACCGTTCATAATAAGAGTAATGGTGGGTAGGCGCTCAAAAAAATGTTCCCCGCATACACCTTGACGCTCGAAGACTAGTCAAGTCGTGACCACGAGTGCTGCAACGCATCCGAAACGTCGGCAGAAATAGTAAGTTCCAAGATATAATTCGCAAGAAGTCCAGATACCTAGTATAATTAGGAATTCACGCCGCGAAATTTTAACAATATGTAGTTTGTCTTTGTGTCTTTATTTTTAAAATTTTACTTATTTCGAAAATTTCAGAGGAACATGAGTTTCTTATTTACAATAAATATGTTCTCATAAGTCTATTCTACTTGAATATTTTAGTTAGGGTTATTTTTAGAAAATCTTTATTAGTTTTCTTTTCAAAATTATATTTATACTTTATTGCACACATAAATGACATTATACAAAAAATGAGATGTGATGTACCAACGCGAGCTTAACTCAAAGTTGAGTTCTCTTCCAGCAAACCCGTAAGTGCACAGAGGAATTGCAATACGAGAGGCTAAGTCTAGTGTACATGAAAGTGTAGATTAAATATAAAAGGTATACAATAAATAAATAAAAAAGCATAAATATAAACATGTACAAATATACACATACATACATAAATAAACACATACATACATACAAATACATATTATGTATGTTTGCTATTGTTGAGAGAGAAATTAATCTCTTATACGTTTAAAAAAAAAATACGAATGACTATCGCGTTTGGAGTGAGGAAGAGAATTCCCCAGCCGTACTGCAGAAATTGTTAAGGAATTGTCGTAGCAAGTAGAACTGTGCGAGGGAGTTCGAAGTAAAAGAGAAGATGAAGTGCGACAGGGCTTACCCCTGTGGACAAGGAACTCAAAACGCTCACGAAGATATGAAGGAGAATGAGGGAACAATATAAAAGAGAAGGGAATGAACGTAATTATCGTTAGTTCTTACAGCCGGACCCCAAGCAATGGCGTCTGGTATTCTACAAACATCAGCATTATTATATTTCTACAAGCCTCTTTATTGTAGCAATCGGTTGAGAGGCAGTCGTGGAGCGAGCCCGAAGAAACGCATAACGGTAATAGAAAACATTGAAGCATTTAATAGGTAATTATATTGAAATATCTTCACGTACACCCGGAGTGTTGAACTGAGCTGAGTTCGCCCAAAGGGGGTAGCGGTGTTGTCATCTCAGTTATGCACAGTTCATAATAGATCTGTCTACATATTGCAGAGGCAGTGCATAGTCCATATGATTGAGGTCATGCAATTGCACATCAATCCTATTATTGCCTTTCTTACCATCCGCGCCAGTCAAATTGATGGGCCAAATGTTACTGGAGCAGAGCTACCGTTGAGGAAAACTCAAGTGATTTTTTTGTATTTATGCTTCATGCATATTACTATGCACATTAGTACACAGGCGGACTTTGGCATTCTCTACCAGTAAACCTTATTGGTAGCGCAGAGAATATGAAATCTGTAACATTTATATTTTTTGTCATAATCAATAATTTTATTCTAAGACGAATTGTCTTCTATTTTTAAAAGCGAATGTGATAAAACTGATCTTGAGACATCCTCCTGAATAAATAAGGCTAATTATTTAGTGGTGACTAACACGGAGCCCGTGAGCTTACATGACTTGACGATAGACATAGGCGAGGCCCTAAATAAATCTGATGGTTGTAGCCGCGGCAGCGAACGAAACGAGCGACAGTAGGAATGGGAACAGCACTCATTCGAATATGTACCTAGGTAGTTAAACGTAAACACGTGAGGCGTGCGTGACGTCCTCTTATCTTCACTGGAGTGAGGCTTTCATGACATGCGGAATACAATACACGGTTATGCAACAACGTGACACGGATGCAAATAAAACTAAATCTTAACTAATGCTACCTGAGATAAAGAGAACACAGCTTAGAGGTACTTATTATGTCTATATTATCTGACAAAACATATCACAGCTTTAACACAACATGGTAGTATTCAAAATACGTTTCTCATAGGATCTTATGTTTTCCTTATATACAGGGGGGGAAAATAAGTCGGGTCCTGGAGGGACATTATATTAAGTCCTTAAGAGAATTAATTTACACTATCGATTGATGCCATAAAAATACACCATGGTTTTTTTCGGACTTTATTCGGTTCGATTATCAGGCAAGCGGTTTTAGAAAATATTTAAATGCAGTTATGTTTCTTTTTTAAAATAAAGGAATGTCTTCTTCAAGTAAAATGTGCCAACTTAAGGATTCAAGGTAGTTTACCTCCAGGGCCCGACTTATTATTCCACCCTGTATAGTACTATTAATTGGATAAATATATTCGACACATGGCATCACACTTGTTCACATATAGTATATTTTAAATATAATAATTTACACATACAAACAATAATGGACGATTAATATAAAACTAAAAGTAATTTAATTAGAATCACATTTCAAACGTTTGTCCATACCATCCAACGCATTGAAATAGCTTTGTGCAAAAGCACTTAAATACTAGTAAGTCACGTCGACCTTACTTTGCCGATGGCTTCAGCTTCTTCTAGTGTATCTGGCATCTTTGTTCCAAGGGTTTCAGGCTGTGTGAGGACCAAGAGACCAGACAGGACGGCCATGGTGCCGAATATTACGGAGGGAGTACCTTCCCAATATTCCATCTGTAAATATTTATAATTATTTGAAATATTTATAATTACTGATGGATTTAAAATTCATACGTCTTCTCTTCTCTAATATAAACTGAATCGCCTAAAAGTATGCACGCCTTTAACTTCCGATCGGGAAGAACGGAATAATTCTTATTATGTTGCTTCGTTGTCTTGATGAGGTTTGAATAATAGAACTGTACCAAGGCGAAGGTATACTTACGAGTGCTGGAGTGAGAGGTGCAAAGACCGACCCGAGGCGTCCAATCATGGAGGAGAAGGCGAGTAGACTGTGCCGGTACTCGGTGTGGTACAGCTCCGACGTGTAAAGGTACAGCGACGTCAGCACTAAGGATATGCCCGACTTGCTGAGCATGTAGATCACCAACCGCACGGTAGTGAGCTCTGGAATGAGAGAATAATATTTCCCAGTACAAGCAGGTGCGGCAATAAAAGAAACAACACAATCAAAAATTTACTGTGCTAAACTAACCTTTGGAAATGAAAATAAAAGAAATATTGCAAAGTGCACTAAAAAAGAAACCACCACAAATAGTCGGTTTTCTGCCAATTCTGTCTAACAGCAGCACGGCGACGAAGCTGCTCGGGATCTCAATAGAGGAGGTGAGGATGTAGTTCAAGTGCATCGTGTCGGAGAGGCTGGTGGCGTTGATGGACAGGCCGTAGTAGACCAGTATGGTGGTGAACCACCAGATGGGCGTGGTCGCCACGCGCCGGAGGAGTACGGGGGAGCGAAATATAGCTGCTATCGCGCTGGTCTTCTTATTTTCAACCTTCAGAATATGAAACGAAAATAGTTTTTCATGTTGGCATAATAAAAATGAAATTATGATATACTCGTCCCTAGGTGGAGACTACTGGAGTCCAATTACAAGTTTTTGCTTGGTTTTTGTATTGAAATTGCCGATTTTTATGGTATAATTAATTGAATTTTATAAATAATATCAATAAATTAAATTTTTCAATTCAAAACAATTTCAAGGTACAGCTGTACAAAGATTGTGAATATTGTTTGAAATGACTCTTAAACTTACGATATTCTTCGATGCGTTCGGTGGGTTGAGTAATGCTTTCATTGACTTCTCACTAATTTGTTTCTTATTTACACTAGCTACTTTCTGAAGGGTTTTTCTGGCCTCAGCATACTTTTGCTTAGAGAGTTGCCACCTGACGCTATCGTCTAGGACCCAATAGTAAACCATCATGAAGAAGCAAGGGACGAACAGAGCCACAGTCATGTGCCGCCACGAGGGGATTAGCCAAGCAATTCCGCCGAGGATCATATGGCCGATAGCAAAATCTGATCCGGCGGCAGCACTGGCCAGCACCCGGTAACGCGGGCCAACCATTTCAGCACCTGAAGTAAGGACAATGGTAATAAAATCTTCATGATTCATTCACAGAGGATAATGAAATGCCTTAACGTTAAGGGTTATAGGATAACGTTAAGTAACGTTACGAGTACAAGTTTCGATGATCAAAGCTACAAAATAATAAGATATTATTTACCAAGAACATATGAAGTGCTAAAGGCACCGGCCCCGAGTGTCGTCTGGAGCAGCTCCAGCGCCAGAAACATGGGGTAGTTTATAGAAAAGGCCCTTATCAGTCCAAAGAAGCCCATATTGAATATGTTGATTAACAGAGCGACCTTTCGTCCGAACGTATCGGACACGTAGCCAGTGACGGGCAACACCAGGAGAGTGCCGAGACCATTGAGAGTACCGGCTAGCACACGGAGCCATTCCTGACATCCGAGGTTGAACTGAAAATATCATTTTATTTGTGATAGATAGATCTATTGTAAAAGTTATAGCAGATTTTATAGTGTTGATCTTTATGAGAAAATACGAACATCATACACAGCTGTATTGTCCCTCGCGTACACAAACTTGTCGTTACAAGCAGTGGTGGCGCTCGTGAACAGGTTAGCCGGACAGGCGCTCAAGGTGCCGTTGTCGACTGCCACGAAGCGACTGCAGCTCGCGAAACCAGCGCTACTGTTTGTTGCAGGGACAGCGCCGAGGATCCATTCGGGATGGAACGCATTGGACGTGGAGTTCTCGCCGCATTCAGTGATGCGACATCTATGGGTAATTGAACTATATATTAAATCACTGAATACTATACAGGCCCTAAATAAAGCGAGAAACAACTTTGATATGAACTTCTTGAATCTTTAAAATAATTCACCTGTGCGGAATAGATGCAGCAGAAAAGACAAACTCGGTCATGAATGCCGATACGATCATAGGCAGTGAGACCAGCAGGAGGTTCC
The DNA here is from genome assembly GCA_963662185.1 of Eilema griseolum. Classification (NCBI taxonomy): domain Eukaryota; kingdom Metazoa; phylum Arthropoda; class Insecta; order Lepidoptera; family Erebidae; genus Eilema; species Eilema griseolum. The sequence continues at coordinate 256,738 of OY759246.1, forward strand.
TCAGCTGGTAGCGGCCGAACTCGCCGACCTCGTGGACCAGCACATCGTCCAGGTCTAGCGGCTTGTCCGACACGCTCTGCTTCCGCGCGTCTGCTCCGGGAGCCATCCTGCTGACTGCAGACTGTAGCGACTCTGAGCGCACTGACTCTTGACTCTGACTCTGACTGTTGTGCGGCGTTCGCCCGCGGTGTACCTCTGCGTGCGTCGCGCGCTCCACTTCCTCTTAAAATGATCGTTCTTCATCTCGACGCAGAGATGAAACACTATCTTGAGTAATAGTTCTGATAACAACAATAATTAGTAATAACTGATAAGATATTAAGAAAGTGGTAAAAATATAAAGTGTATTAGAACAACTACTGTCTCGATTGAATAATCTTGTTAAAGTTTGGAAACTAATTACCGAGTCGATTTAACAGGAGTCGTTGGAGTGGTCGGGGGTCACGATCTTCTGATCTGTTGATCGCGGTTCTTGCGAGACACAGTTTTATATTATATTTATTTATATTTATATTACGCTTTATATTCCCTCCATCATTATCTTGGCATTTTTCGGGGTTACATCTGAGGTTATTATCTCGAAGCTCTTAGGCATAGCTTTTTTTCTTAACTTTAACTTTGACTTAGTTATACGACTTCTGACCTCCTGACTGCGAGAAAAAAATCCTGCGACAGAGCCTTGCAGGCGCGATTGGCTTGTAAATTGTTTTGAAAGAGTAAGCGGATCCTGGGCTGCGAGATGAAAGCCTCGAATGCAAGTCACATATGATTATTATTTGTTATCTAAATCTATCTGTAAATCTATTTTTCCTACCATATACTATGCTATAGTAGGAAAAAGAGATTTAGAGAAGAATTTTAATTTTGTAGTAAAGTGAGCGCCTGATAATATTAGCGTAGTCCTCACAGTTCGCGGGCTTTGCTGCACGTGTTGGACTGCACCTACTCGCGCTGTACTGCTTTTGTGTGGTCTTTTTTTAAAGAATATTAGAACCAAAATTACTAATATTCCCTCTAACCCCTCCAGCTAAGCTAATTTGCTTGTGTTAGGAGTGGGTTCCCCGGGACCTCTCGATCGCAAGGCCGACTCCTTAACCACTAAGCTAGCGACGGACGCTTTACGAATAGGATGCCTAATTCTGTTCTTCAAATGCTAAATTACAATCATAAATATTGAGCACGTTGCCGCGCTGTCGGGTCAGCAGGCGCTACGCGCGTGGTGGGCGCGTGATGGGCGCGCGCACTGCGCGTTAATTAGTTTAACGCCAAGTGGATTCTGACGATAATTTCATCACTAGTAATAATTGCAATAATCGCCATGTGTCTAGTTGGTTCTTTGCGGTTCTCATACATTTATTATTACTAAGCCAATAATACAGGACAAACTAAAAGAAACAGATAATGTACCGGCCGCCATCAGGACCCTGTACAGGCATTTGACACTTACTGTGAGGGAATCTTACCGTACAGCACAGTTACGACGATGATTATCATTATGCCGGGCGTCCCTTAGCCTCCTCAAAGGAGGAATAGGGGAAACTGGGTAAAAAGGCCCACCCAGACGGTCAGGCCACCCTCCTGGTCCACGGCGGCCTCTGCTGGTAGTAAATATCATTATACCCGGTCGCGTCTGAGAGACTGGCTTTGCTTTTTTACTGGCTGCTTTTTTACCTTTTAGCCCAGGGCTTATTAAATTATTTCGTTAACTTTGGAACACTGAAATTAAATAAAAGGTGCCTGGGTACTTTGGAGGAGGTAAATAAATCATCTAAACGCATACTGGTAGGAACATCGTATCATCAACATTAACATTATGAGGATGAACATTTTGTTAGTTTGTTTGGTCGCGCTGATCTCAGGAATAGTTCCTGAGATCAGAGCGTTCGAATTGAAACATTACTTTTATGTTGAATAGTCTGCTTATTGAGGAAGGCTACTATTATGACGCTACTACTCAAGGGAACGGAGCAGTATTCGTAAATGTCAACACATCCGGCAGTTTCTAACACGAGGTTTCGTAGCATGCCTCGGACGAAGCTCGGGCTCGGCTAGTAAATAATAATTGCAAATGTTAAGTTGGATTGTTTTATTTTAATTTTCTGATAAAGTGATAACCCTACAACAAGGGCGGTACCTACGTAGTGTTGTGGGTTATTAAAACGGCGACTTCCTTCAAGGTAAAGGAGTGCAGCTTCTGTACGTAGCACTATTATTTATTCTGTGCCTAAGGTCCGGTCCGGCGCGCTACGCTCCCTGCTGCGAGGCGCGCTCTCCTGGCTACGCAGCTCGCTACGTTCCCTGCTACGCGCCGTGCCCCTCTAGCTACGCTGCTCACTACGGCTTACGCTACTACTCCGACTGGGCGTTCTACTTAAAACCCACTTGAGTGGTGCGCATTATCGTGGCACCTGGCTTCCCAAACATAACAATAACAAATCTCAAATAAAATCCGATACAAATAACTACGAAACTCAATCTAAGGTAAACGTGCAACGGTCACGGTGTTGCGGATGCTGCTGGTCTCGAAGGACGAGAGTGCCGCCTCGTACGAGGATGGAGAGGAGAGTTATTTTCGAGTCTGGTGCCATGTTAATTCTCACGAATTGTATGTATTTATGTACAACAAAAGTTTGTAGACAGTACGTTATACGCATTCCAGAACCCATAACACAAGTTTGTTTAGCAATTTTTCCCCGTGTCTAGATAGTGTTTCGTAGAATGTTTGATGGTTCCGTAAGGGGTAGTCTCCTGGCACGAATCTGGTCTTACTAAACGAGTTCTTACTAAATTCACTAATGGTGGCAAGCAGGTTCTTGTACAATATACGTTACAGGTACAAAGAAAGCTCATGAGGACATTCAGTGCTCGGGGACAGGGAGCATTGTACATTGCTTCCTGTTGTGGAGGATGATACAAGGGTTACTGGCTCGTACATTCAATTATTACCCGACTGCGCCAGGGAGGGTAATGTTCTTAGATTTAATCAATTTCGGTAGTAAAACATATATTTGTTTTTACTCAAGACGAATTATATATAAATGCATTTCACAGATGCAACAAGCTGCACGTAGACAGGTGACGAGGAGCAGTTGTCTAATTGGTAGGGTTCCGTACCTGAAAGTAAAAACGGAACCCTATTACGAAGACACCGATCTCCGTCTGTCCATCAGTCTGTCACCAGGCTGAATCACATGAACCGTGCTAGAAAACTGAAATTCTCACATGTGATGTATTTTGATTGTCACTATGATAAAGAATACTGAAAACAGAAAAAACATTATAGCAACAGGTAAATTAAAAATAATCAAGGCAGTCTAGATAACGGTACGGAACCCTTCGTGCGCGACTCCGACACGCACCTCGCGCGAGTGAGAGTGTGTGTGCGTACAATTATATAATATATTATATATACTAGCTGACCCGCCCCAACTTCGCCCTTGGCATATTTTAAGACCTCACATCACCTATTTGAGCCCGTATTTCTTCAAGTTTGCAAATGATGTATGGGATTCTGCTGAATTTATTAACATTTATGGTTACTGCTCCGCTCTCTTAAGTAGTAGCGTGATGATATATAGCCTAAAACCTTTGTCGATAAACGGACTATTACACAAAAAGAAAAACAATTTGAGAAAAAAGCATAATTAAAGAATTTATTAAAAATTAAAACAAAAATTGGGGTTGATCGTAGAGGGTTGAAAATGCAAGGTTATATGTATTTTAATGCTATATCGTAATATATATATATCATAAATTTTGTCCAAAAATTAAAAAAAAATAGGGGTGAACAACCATTATCACTTAGGGGTATCAAAAATAGATAGTAGCCAATTCTCAGATCTACTGAATGTGCATATAAAATTTTTGTAAAAATCAGTACAGCCGTTTCGGAGGAGTAAGGTAACTAACATTGTGACACGAGAATTTTATACATAAGATATATATATTTTACATATTAATAATATAATAATAATAAGTAACTAAACAGAATATTTGGCATACCTACTTATGTCCAAGCATCATTTATAAATAGCAAAATATTTAAGGGCGATATATTATTATCATTGTTTATTTATGTATTATTCTCGCATACCCCTGTTATTTACAACTTGTTATTTACTTTATTTACAATGTTTTATTTACTAAGTTAACTATGTTATGTTAATCTAATCATTCATTTCAAAAAACTGCTTCCAATAAGAAAAAAGGGAAAGGAGCTAGGACACGACGGTATTCCCGTTCCAATTGAGCAGTCCGACTGGGGAAGTACCTCCGCCCTACAGAATACCACGGCTATAATAGCCTCGTGTTGTGTTCCCTGTGGGAGTAGGGTAGCTAGAGCTCACTGGAGAATTTTTATGGTGTCAGTGGGAAGACCAAACTTCCTTGACTTGTTCTGCTTTGTCTTTTAAACTGATAGGCCAAAGTAACCACTTTCCATCAGGTGGGCCGTGTGCTTGTCTGCCAACAAAGTGGTATAAAAAATTAAATATAAGACGCAAATACCTTATAAGCTACTGTATTTTTTATAATTAATTTATACAAAATATTGGCCAAGTAGGTACTATACTCACCTGCTATCCTATCCCATTGACTAACCACATATTATCTAAATAGGTACGCGTCACCACTCGATCACTGTTTTACTGCCCACGAGTTACACGAGTACACTGCACACAACTCACGAGAGTCACTGTTCCGCACAGTTCGGTAGTCTTACGGCTAGCACTGTACTAGTTGGGTACTTTTTTAAGACGACCGAGAACTTCAGGTAACATCTAAACTGAAAGTTAGGTTTTAATTTTAGTGTTGAGGCATTTCAGTTGGAGAGACAGTTTTTTTTCTCTCGAGTGTAGATACAATAGTTTATATTTGTCTCACTAATTGCAATAACTATTATCAGAACAAATACATATAAGTAACATATTATATTGCTATAATTATATTATTTTGTTATAAGGAGGTAGGACACGGCAGTATTTCCGCCCAATTGAGCAGTCCGACTGGGGAAGTACCTCCGTCCTACAGAATACCGCGGTTTTAATAACTTCGTGTTGTGTTCCCAGCGGTGAGTAGGGTAACCAGAGCTCACTGAAGAATTTGCGCTGTCAGTGGGATGACCAAAGGCTTGTCCGGCTTTGTTCTCCACACTGACGGCACAGAAATTCTGTGCTTACAGGGTCGGCAGCGCGAGTGTGACGTCCATAGGCCACGGGAACCACTTTCCATCAGGTGGGTCGTGCGTTTGTCTGCCACCTAAGTGGTATAAAAAAAATTATAATGTGATTATGTATATGTGGTTGGCGACTGTGTAAGGTGTCATATGTTTGCGCCATGCGGTATACTCGTGCCAATGTGAGGCGAACAGCGTCAAGTTGCTTGTTATGTTATGAATTATTCATGAACGCTAGTACAATAGTACAACTATGGATATTTAAATAAAAAAGATAAAATAAAACACTATAACGCACAAAATAAAACACACAAAATAAATTGTAAACCAAAACAAATTTAAAAAAGAAAAATAATCTAGTTCTAATGTAGTTCGCTGAGTTTCTTGCTGGTATCTTCTCAGTAGAACTAATCTGCCGAACCAGCGAAAGAATCATTTTCCAATGGTTTATTTTTACATTATTTAATATTTTTATATTATTTCTTGACATACATAATTGTAAAATTTTGACGTTCATATGTGCTCTTTATGTGCCTAAACTGAATAAATGAAATTGATTCTTTGATAAGTACGTAAAAACATGTTAAACATGTTTGTAAGAAGAAGACTGTATTGGCGCAGTAGGTATATGGCAGAATGAAGCTTGAATGAAGTTTTATATTGCTAGAGAACAAAACATTAATGTCTCATAACTATCGTATTTCGCAAATTGAATCAATCTATCCTAAAGGTAAATAACTGAAGCGTAAAGGATGTCAGAACCCTAGTAACCCCCAAAAGGTATGTTGTGCGTGTGAGAGAGCTAATGTGTTAGTGAGTTCAGAACAGGTACATTATATAAGTGCTGCATTATATACGTAGTACTTCCTGTACCGTTATGTATTATGTATCGACCACCGAAACAGGGCCCTAGCAACATCTGGTTGATGTACGTAGTTACTCTGATGCACTGCATCTTTTATCGGGAACTTGATGCTATCTTATCATTTAATACCAATTACTGCTGTTATCTGCATCATTATTTAAGAAAGTATTTTGTCTACATGTGTGTTCAATAGTTACAATAAGAACAAAAAAGCAACCGTTCGAGGATCGTCACAGTACGGACGTCGCGGCGCGATGATATCTACAGCAGGTGGACAGAACACCAGTGGCGCTGAGAAGCCTGTAGATCTCGATGACGTGCTAGTGAACGACATCGGCGGGTTTGGGCGCTACCAAGCGAGGAACGTGTTCCTTTTGTGCTGGCCCATCCTCATGTCGGCATTCCTAACCGAGTTTGTGTTCTCTGCGGCACCCATACCGCACAGGTAAGTTGGTAAATACCATTTTACGGTAAGCGTGACCACACACGACTGACGAAAGACTGGTGGTAGAAACTTGGTGGCACAAATTTGTCTCAAGTTTCGACCGGGTAGGTACCACCGTGCACTATTGCGAAAAACCCTCCATAGCAATTCAATCTCGGTTGGATTGTGTTCAGGGGTCAGCAAGTGCATAGCCGGGCAGAGGTGGTGGTTGTCGCAGCACTAGAGGGACCAGTGGGTCTTGGCGTAGTCTAGTGGGGATAGCGCGGGGCGATGCGCCGAACAGGGAGACCTGTAGAAACGGTGGTGCCGCTGGCCGCCCGCGGTATAGTACAGGGGCCCAACTGGGGTTAACCACCTTGGGAGGCTGCCTCACCAGGCCGCGCATAATCCCGATATGGTTCGTCGTGCCGGTTGGTGACCGGATTTCGGAGCCCGGCGACCATACTCGGGGGGGTACGGGGGCCCTTCCGTTCGGCGCGTCGGCTCTCGCCATGCCTCACATTCATAGATAAAACCAATATCCCGCGCTTTGTCACACGGTGCTGCGGCGGCAATCACCTCTTTTTTCACGCCTTCTCCCACCCAAACTCATGGCAGCGCAATTCATAGAAATAGGCAACACAGCGGCTCGTCACACTCCCAAAAGCTTGCTATTTGAGGTGGAGTCCACTAACATCTGTGGCCTCCATGCAAACCTCAACGCCGTCCACCAACACCTAGAGACGGCGAAACCTGCCATGTTTTTTCTAACGGAGACGCAAATACACCGCCCTGACGACACGACCTACTTGCTCTACCCTGGCTATGTTCTTGAGGAAAGTTTTCGTGCAAAAGCCGGGGTGTGCGTGTTTGTTAGGGCGGATGTTTGCTGTCGCCGTTTGCGCTGCCTAGAGGACCCATCCTTCTCCGTCCTTTGGGTGCACGTAGACCATGGCCCTACGAGTCAGATCTATGTGTGCCTCTACCGTTCCCATACAGGAGATGCTGAGACAACTCGACTCTTTGAATATCTGAGTCAGGCGGCAGATGATGCGCAGGAGCGATTTCCGAATGCCGAAATGGTATTTTTGGGGGATTTTAACGCCCACCACGAGATCTGGTTGGGCTCCTCCAAAACAGACCATGCGGGAAGAGCCGCCCACGCATTTGCTCTGGTGCACGGCCTGACCCAATTGGTGCACGAGGTCACTAGGATACCAAGAAGGTCGGGCCTAGCACCTTCTCTGCTAGACCTTCTGCTGACGAGTGATCCGGACCGGTACAGTGTATCAGTGCGAGCCGCTTTAGGCAACTCCGACCACTGCCTGGTCTGTTCCACAGTGCCTATTATAGCGACCCCACGACCCGTGCAGGGGAAGCGGCGTCTCTGGCACTACTCGTCAGCGGACTGGGATGGACTTCGTGACTATTTTGCGTCCATCCCGTGGGTTGAGCGCTGCTTTGAAGGTAAGAACCCATCGGATTGTGCTACTGCTGTCGCCGGTGAGATCGGTCTGGGTATGGAATACTATATCTCATACACCGATGTCACCGGTGACCGCGGGGTGCGCCCTTGGTTCGGGCGCGAGTGCGCGGAAGCTGTTGAACAAAAACAGTCTGCGTACCGCGCTTGGGTAAGGGCGCGCGCCACGCGCCATCCCAATCTGGGCCACTTCAAGGCGGCGTACAACAGAGCCACAAAGGTCTGTAGAAGGGCCTACGTCAGAGCGGATGCCCTGCGCATAGCGCGGCTTGGTCAAGAGCTAGTGATGCATCCCACGGGAAGCCGTGGCTACTGGCGACTGGCTAAAGCCGTGCAAGCCAACTTCTGTCAGCCTTCGCTGCCTCCGCTGCGTAACCCTGATGGATCCCTGGCCCATGAGCCGCAAGAGAAGGCAAATCTGCTGGCTAATCTCTTTGCGGCCAACTCCCGAATCGATGATTGTGGTGCGCAGCCACCAACACTACCCGACAGTGACCACGCGATGCCTGATATCCATATCAGGCAACGCGATGTCCGTGCAGTGCTGCAATCACTCGATGTCCGGAAAGCCAGTGGTCCGGATGGTATTCCAGCGGTAGTTTTGAAAAAATGTGCAGCGGAGTTGTCTCCAATGCTTACGCGCCTGTACCGGCTATCCTACAGTTCGGGTACAGTGCCTTTGCCTTGGAAAGAGGCGAATGTTCAGCCGATTCCCAAGAAGGGGGATCGCTCGGAGCCAGCCAACTATCGACCCATAGCCGTCACCTCAGTGCTGTGCAAAGTGTTCGAGCACATAATTAACAAACAGCTCATGCGGCACCTAGAGGATCACTCCTTAATTAATGACCGGCAATATGGCTTCAGACCGAAACGGTCAACGGGTGATCTTCTAGCATACGTTACCCATCTTTGGGGTGAGGCTATGGACAAGCACGGCGAGTCACTGGCAATTAGTCTTGACATCGCCAAAGCTTTCGATAGAGTCTGGCACAAATCGCTTCTTTCCAAGCTACCTGCCTTTGGTCTGCCTTCTAGGCTGTGCAACTGGGTTGCTAGCTTCCTGCAGGGGCGCCGTATTCGCGTCCTTTGTGACGGACGAGCTTCGGAGTTTCTGCAGGTTAATGCTGGCGTGCCCCAGGGGTCCGTCTTATCACCCACTCTCTTTCTTCTGCATATCAACGACATGCTGTCTACCGGCAATGTTCATTGTTATGCAGATGATAGTACTTTACATGGGAGTTATCATGGACATCCTACGGCCAAACAGTCAGATATCGCAGAGAAAAGGCAGCTTCTTGTCACTGAGCTTGACGGGATCCTGAATCACATTTCTCAATGGGGCTCTGAGAACCTGGTTGAGTTCAATGCCAAGAAAACGCAGGCATGTGCGTTTACAGCAAAAGTATCTTCTTCCTTCCCCTCCCCACTCTTCAGAGCACGCCACTGCCATTGCAGGACAATCTCAATATCCTAGGTATGGATGTTCGCTGCAACCTGAATAACAAAAACTACATCGAAAGCATCATCAAAACAGCCTCACGAAAACTCGGAGTCCTGAACAGAGTGAAACGATTTTTCACCCCGGAGCAGCGGTGTCTTCTATACAAGACACAAATTCGCTCCTGTGTGGAGTACTGCTCGCATCTCTGGGATGGTTCAGCAAAGTACTTACTAGATGCTCTCGACAGGTTGCAGCGACGTGCGGTCCGCATCATTGGGAATCCCGAGATCACGAACACCCTAGAACCTTTACAGCTGCGTAGAGATGTTGCGTCCATGGCTGTACGGTATCTGTACCATGGGGAGTGTTCTGATGAGCTCTTCCAATTAGTCCCACCCTCTCCTTTCCTACACAGGACAACGCGTGCAGGTCTTAGATGTCATCCGCACACGGTGCAAAACATCCGATCAAGAACCAAGCGGTTCGGAGACTCTTTCCTCTGTCGCACCATTAAGGCCTGGAATTCATTACCAGCTCACGTGTTTCCTTCTTCCTACAGTCCCGGGTCCTTTAAGCGAGGCGTGAAAAAGCATATGATAAGGCCGTCAAGCTGAGTGTCACCATTGTCACACGGTAAGTGTAAGTAATGGTGACCCTCTTTTCTGGGACTTTGCCTTCAGCTTACCATCAGGCAAGGCGAAGTCCAATTGACGTGTCCTATATAAAAAAAAAAAAAAAAAGCGCCGGTAGTTACTAAAGTAATTTAAATTGTCAATAATTTTAAATTTATTTATTTATTTGTGGTTTGTGTACAGTTCTTATTGTAGGTAACATTAAAGTGCGCCATGTCCTACCATGGAATATGGTGTACAAATTAAATTTACATAAACAATCAAATATATAACAAATAGTTTTTCATCAGTATCAAAATAAACGTGCTATTTACCATGTTTCGTTGTTTTGAGTTACCGATATTTCATGCTATATATTTCATGTTCATCCGTGATCATCTGATCATAGTACTTGCAACAGCGCCGAAATATCGAAAACTCAAAACAATGAAACATGGTAAATAGCCCGTTTATTTTGATACTGATGTGAGTGACCATGATAGTTTAAATAACAAATAATTTTTATTCGTTTACTAAATAATACTAAAATACGGTAATATAATAACCTCGTGTGGGAACACATCCTGGCGGTGAGTAGGGTAGCCAGAGCTCACTGGAGAGGTTTTGTGCTGTCAGTGGGAAGACCAAAGGCTTATCCTGATTTTGTGTTCTGCACTGAAGGCATAGAAAATCTCTGTTCTTACAGGGTTGGCAGCACGGATGTGACTCCACTGGTGTTACATACGTTCATAGGTCACGGTAACCACTTTCCATCGGGTGGACCGTGTGCTTGTCTGCAATCGCATCTTTGCAGATATCTTGTTGTAAATAGAGGTTGCCATACATAATACACTACGACATAACAACTGGGTTTTACTTGGCACGAATTTCTACAAGCTATGATTTTAATCCACAGATGTCGCATCAGCGAGTGCGGTGAGAGCTCCGCTCGCAATGCGTATCACCCTGATTGGGTGACCCACGCCATACCAGCAGTAAATTACGGCACCGGCATTGCCAGCTGCAGACGCTTCGCAGCGGCGGGCAACGGCACACTGCGCGCCTGTCCAGCCGCCCTGTTCACGAACACCACCACGGACTGTAAAGGAGAGTTTGTGTACGCGCAGGATAATACGGTTGTATATGATGTTAGTATGTTTTACTTTAACTTTAACTCAAGAGAATGCAACTAAATGCTATTTTAACTGACTTCCAATTCGATGGGTATATTTTTATAGACGAGGACTACTTTTATAATAACTTTAACCAAGCAGTAAATATAATAGATCAACATGATAATAGTGATCCGAACCACAGATTTATTTTTGGTTTTCAGTTCAACCTCGGCTGTCAGGAATGGCTCCGTGTGCTAGCCGGTACTCTCAATGGTCTCGGCACTCTCCTGGTGTTGCCCGTCACCGGCTACGTGTCCGATACGTTCGGCAGAAAGATCGCCCTTGTAATCGGAGCATTCAACATGGCACTGTTTGGATTGCTTAGGGCTTTCTCCACAGACTACCCTATGTATCTGACGCTGCAATTGCTTCAGACTACACTCGGTGCTGGAACCTTCAGCTCTGCATATGTGCTAGGTAAATATTTGCCATTAAAACTCATATGTGTAACTTCAATCGTCAAAAAGCTCTTGCTTTTTACCTGCAGCCAGAATGCGTGACCTTATGTTTTGTTAAGTCCTTTCGTACTTTCCGTTTTAGCATGTGAGTTGGTTGGGTCGCGTCACCGAGTGCTGTTCAGTGCTATTTCCGGATCAGCGTTTGCTACCGGTCACATGATTCTTGGAGGAGTATCCTGGTTAATTCCATCCTGGAGATACATGATTGCGGCTTTGCACATTCCTTGTTTCATTATTATAGTGTACTACTGGGTTCTGGACGACAGTGTCAGGTGGCAACTTTCTAAGCAAAAGTATGATGAAGCAAAATCAACGCTTCAAAAAATAGCTAATGCGAACAAGAAACAAATCAGTGAGAAGTCGATAAATGCATTGTTCACTCCACCAAACCCACTGAAGAGTTCAGTAAGTTAATTTTTATTTTATATAAAAGGAATCTAAAAGTTATTTTAATCATGTTTCAGAGTGGTTTTTAACTGCCTGGTGACAAACTGTGTTTCTATTAATTTTACAATTATTAACTGAAATTACTTTTTTTAAACTGTTGAAGGTTGACAGTAGTAAGACTAATAAGTCCAGTTCAATTGGAGCAATCTTTCGCTCCCCCGTACTCCTCCGGCGCGTGGCGACCACGCCCATCTGGTGGTTCACCACTATACTGGTCTACTACGGCCTGATCATCAATGCTACCAGCCTCTCCGCCACCTTGCACTTGAACTACATTCTCACGGCCGCCATCGAGATTCCTGGCAACTTGGGAGTGGTCCTCCTCTTGGATAGAGTTGGCAGAAAACCTACACTTTGTGGTGGTTTCTTATTTACTGCTGCTTGCAACATTTCTTTCGTTTTCATTTCTCAAGGTAAGTGGTAATTATTTGAAGTAAATAGTGTACCCTGTGTGTACCTACATGGACTTTGACGATGATAGGAACTTGTAAATAATATAATAGTAGATTTTGCCTAGGGCAGTCAGCTACGAGGAACGATGTGAGAAAGCAACTATAGAAGTCGCCAAACTGCGGGTCACCAATTTAGAATTGCTCACCGACTTCAATTACAGCTTCTTATTAACCAGTAGGGTGTAGTTATAATTGAACGTCGTATAAAAACAATACTTTCCAGAGCTCACCACCGTGCGGCTGATGATCTACATGCTGGGCAAGTCGGGCATCACGCTAGTGCTGACGTCACTGTACGTGTACACGTCGGAGCTGTACCCCACGGAGTGCCGGCACAGCCTGCTCGCCTTCTCCTCCATGTTCGGGCGCATCGGCTCTGTCATTGCGCCACTCACTCCGGTATTTGTAAGTTCACTTGTTTTTTTTTTTATTTTTTTATTAGGCACATCAACAGATTATGTATATTACATTTCAAACTTAAATAACAGGTTTTGTGGACTTATATCTAGTACATAACCCAATTACAGATATGCACAGCGTTCGTAAGCCTAAGTACATAGCACTATATAAGAAAAATTAACATACTACATAGTAATGAATTTAAAATTAAGCTAATCTTACATTATCACCTTACATTTAGTACATGCCCACTTGACTTCATCTCGCCTGATGGTAAGCTAATGGCAAAGTCTCAGGAAAGAGGATCACCATTACAAGCACTAAGTAATGTTACTTGTAACTGTTTTTAAACTTACTTTTATAAAGTTGTAAATTAGTCATGTCTGTACATTGAAAATAATCAAAAAACATAGATTGAGTTATGTTTAATGAACGATTATGAAGCATCAATATATTTGGAAATTATCATTATTTTGAAATTCTGTTTGTTCCCGATGGATCAAAAACGGACGAACGGATTTCAATGCGGTATTTATTTAGAAAATTTAGTAGAGCCGGCAATATGACAAAATGTTGCGATAGCCAACATCAACGCGGGAGGAGCCGCAGGCATCAGCTAGTCGGAAGTGCAGGGGTGTAGGTACAGATGTTAATTAGTTAAAATAGTGTTCGGCGTGTTTGTTATTTCTTTTTGAAATCCTACTTGTAACTGTTTCAAATTCACAGGTGAAATATTGGGAAGACGCTCCCTCGTTGCTGTTCGGCGCTTTGGCCATCTTATCCGGTCTTCTGGTCTTCACGCAGCCCGAAACTCTTGGCTCTAAGATGCCTGACACCCTGGCAGAAGCAGAAGTCATCGGCAAATCAAGCTCAGTGTAACCTAGTGACATGGACGGCCTGCGCAGACGAGGTCCTGTTGTTCGTATGGGACACAATCCTCGAACTTTGACAACAATGTCCCTCGAGAATTAGCATCGCAGTCAGCGCACACCGCACACCTACATATATAGCTCGAGTGAAACGCACGTATGGAGGCAAATATTCAGAGTTCACGTTGTGTTATTTGCTTGAAGTTTTAGCGCCATTTTAAAAGATAATACTGGGCCTGGTCATATTAGTTCTACTTTTCTAGGGGATTCCCTTACATTTCATTTTGTTCAGTCCACCATTATCCTTGGTTATTTGAAAAATCTTCGTACAAAGTACTTTTATTTTTTTCTATTTATTTACCATAAGGTGAGGGCTTGATCACGCAGTGACCATGTCACCCCCATAGGGAACTACTAAATTACGATAATCATTTAAAACTAATCGTTTCTAGATTTTAAACCTATGTTAACAATTTTGTATAGAACTTTAGCGTCCTCCGACAAAGGTAAAGACAAGATGCTGTTACATACCCCAAGTGAACGCAAACACAACCTTGTGCAATTTCAAATTGTCTTCACTGGTTTTCGTTCCGTACACACTCTGCCATAATGTGATATACATCTTCCCTAACGTCACAAACTGTACAGTTAGGGGAAGAATTTCTTTTCATTAAATATGCGAAGCTGTTTAAAGGCATGTCTCTAGAACGAAGTCTCAAGGCTGTTACAACATCTTGTCTCGCTAGGCCAGAATCTGCAAACCACAGACCGCGAAAAGGGCATGGTTGCAACGTCCTGTACCCACCATGCGAGACCTTTCATCAAAGTACTCTTTCCACATATCATGGCAGTTCTCTTTGGTTAAGTGTAATAAGTCTATGAAGTAAGGTAACCGGTTGACTGATGTACCCGTAATGGTCGCTTGCTTTGCCAAACGATCTACTGTGGTATTACCACCAAATCCGATATGTGAAGGAATCCATTGGAGGATAACATTTTTGGTTCCAGCCTGAAATTTTAATATTAATCTAAGTATGTCATAAGCTATTGGAAGTCCCCGTATTCCTGAGGTACACCGTATCAAAATGACATAATTTCCAGTTTGAAACGAGTCAACATAGGAAAGCGCTTCTGCTATAGCTTTTAATTCAATATTCATAACAGATATATTTAACGTTTCAATTTTTAACCTAATAAAGCTTTTATTTTGCGGATCAAAGAATGCAGCATCAAAACAATCATTAATCTTTGACCCATCTGTAAAAATATAGTAAAAATGTGGGTAGTTTTTGTGTATAAACTTGGCACAAATATCATTGAGAACAAATGGTTTATAAAACTGTTTGGGTTTATCGAGTACGTTTATGAAAGGCCTCACAGTTTGAGATAAATTCACATTGTTTACCCAAGTGTCAAGAGAGAATACTTCGAGTGACTTACTAATGTAAATCACCGTCTGTTTGTAGTGTCCATGTGGTAAAAGGAGTAGTGGTTTAGTTTTACGTCGCCACTGAGAATTTTGAACTCGGTTGTATAGTTCATCGATGATACTAATAGTTTCATTATTCCCTAACGATTTAAGTTTAAGCAAGTATTTCGTAGAAAAAAAATATCTCCGCACGTGCAATGGTTGAACATACAGTTCATTTTCCATTGGATGCACCGGTGTACTTTTCACAAATCCACCAACCAATCGTAGAAACTGGTTTTGTACTGTCTGCAATTTTTTCAAATGTGTAATACAGCTTGAACCATAAAGGTGGCTACCATAATCTAACCTACTTCTAATTAGGCTTATGTATAAACGCCTTAAGTGAACAGGGTGCACACCCCATCCACTGCCTGATAGTACTTTAAATATATTGAAATACGATGAAACTTTTTGTTTAATCTCATTAATGTGTTTAGCCCACCTAAGTCCTCTATCTAACCACACCCCCAGGTATTTAACGCAATCAACTAATTGTAGTGGGACGTTATCAATTTTCAACAAAACCGGTTCTCTTATACTATTTTAAAAAACACATACTTGACTTTTTAAAGCCGAAATATCCAGTCAGATTTCTCTAAACATAGAAAAAATAGCATTAAGCACTAACTGTAGATTATTAGCATTATCCGAAATTTTCTTATCTGAAGTATATATGACGAAATCTTCTGCATATTGTGATATATATATATATATATCACAATATGCAGAAGATTTCGTCATCATGATATATATATATATATATATAATGTTGTATATATGTATATATAATGTTTATATATATATATATAATGTTATATATATATATATATATATATCATGATGACGAAATCTTATATATATATATATATATATATTGGTAGTAATTGATTTGCAAATGTTCAATGTGACAATATTAAACAATAGGGGGGATAGCGGATCCCCTTGCGCTAAACCGCAACTAGTGGTTCGACAAATAACCGCGTAATAAATAAATCTTCTGCATATTGTGATATATATATATATATCACAATATGCAGAAGATTTCGTCATCATAATATATATATATATATATATATATAATGTTGTATATATGTATATATAATGTTTATATATATATATATATAATGTTATATATATATATATATATATCATGATGACGAAATCTTATATATATATATATATATATTGGTAGTAATTGATTTGCAAATGTTCAATGTGACAATATTAAACAATAGGGGGGATAGCGGATCCCCTTGCGCTAAACCGCAACTAGTGGTTCGACAAATAACCGCGTCATCAATCACGATCTTTAGGTTCCTTTCTTTTAAAAAATTCCATAAGTAGGTACAAATAGCTGACCCAACTCCGATACCATCCTTATAACTAGGCGTGACACATTGACGTTATTATACGCGTTGTCTATATCTAGAAAGCAACATACTGTAGGAACTTTTTTACAGAAATCCAACTGAATTCTAGTCGTTGAACTGGTAAGGTTGTCCAAAGTAGACTGACATTTCCTGAAACCTGTGGTGTATGCAGATAAATAGTGATGTTATTCTATGTACCATTCTAATCTATTGAGTAAAATATCATGAAATACTTTACACAAACACGAAATCATAGAAATCGGTCGTAGAGCAGATACACTGTTGGGATCTCTTTTAGGTTTAGGAATAGGTATAATAACTATGTTCCTCCATTGCTTAGGGACGAAACCAGTCGAATAAAATCTGTTATAAAAATTAATTAGTATTTTCTTCCCATTGTTCGGCAAGTGTTTGACCATAGAATAGGTAATGCCATCATCTCCAGGGGACGTATCTTTCAAACGAATACATTTTTCCAACTCCTGTACTGTTATTTTAGTTTCTAATTTTAAGTTACGGGAGGAAAATAACGGTTTTGAGGCACATCAAAATCAGGAGTCAAATTATTTAGAAGCGTGTTAGCCATATCCTTGTTTATGTAAGGCTTACTTGATATTTTCCCTTTAAGCCATCTCATTCTTTCCCACACTTCTTTAGAGGAGCACGATTGGTCTACAGAGGAACAAAAAATTTGCCAATTTTCAGATTTAGCCTTACGTATCATAGACAAGTTTTCTGGGATAGGGTTATGCCTGAATCTATTTAAGGCTAAACGACGTTCAGCTACAACTTTTGAAAGTTCATGAGACCAATAGGGTTTAGGTGAAAAGTTACTATTAAGATTAAAATTTATTTTTATGAAAGGGATGTGTAAATCTGCTGCCATATATAAATAGTCGATAAAAATGTCATACCCCTTTTGCAGATCCTCAGAGACAATCATTTTAGAAAAAAGATTATCTAATAAGGTTGTGTAAGGATCCCAATCAGCCCTTTTGTAGTTTCTCTTTAACACTTGTGTAGAAGATTTTCTTATATTAGAAGTAATTTTAACTATCCGATGGTCGCTGCATAATGACTCATTAAGAACTTTCCAACACATATCTAGGCCTATGTCGGAAGTGGCAAGTAATATATTAGATGCCGCCTGTTGTAGTAGACCGTTAACATACTTAAATCAAGTAATTTGTCCATCATTTAATGTTACAAACGCGTTATCCATCAATGCAACGAATATCTGTCTACCCTTTGTATTAGTTTTTGTGGACCAATTTGAGTGATGGCCATTACAGTCACCAAGTATCAACGCTTTATTAGAAAAAAGAGAAAATAAACAATCCCAATCGCTCTGCACGGTACTAACGGCAGGGGGGCAATATAAGGAAATAATATTTTCTATGTAATCACAATTGTATACCTTTATGGCTATAACTTGGATACCTGTATTTCCGTTCCAAGTTACTGGGATGATGTGTGTTCTGATAGATTTGTGAGTCACAATAGCTACACCGCCATATCCGTCGCTTCTATCCTCCCTGAAAATATTAAAACCACTTATCCTTAGCTTATCAGTGGGCTTAAGCCATGTCTCGCTTAAAACTGCAATGTGAATTTTCTCCTGTGAAAGTAAACTCTCAAACGTTAACAATTTTGGGCCAATGCTTGCATTTTCTACTGTAACTAAAATCAACGATTCAAGACAGTATTTTCATTTTTTCTAAACAAATTTTCCTTCAATTTTTTTAGCAACTCCTCAAACTTAACCTCTCTTTCTTTTTTCTTTATACCACTTAGTTGGCAGACAAGCACACGGCCCACCTGATGGGAAGCGGTTACCGTGGCCTATGGACGTATGCAACACCAGGGGTGTCACACTCGCGCTGCCGACCATGAAGAAACCTTCTGATGCCCCTCTTGAAGAACCCCATATTGTAGGCGCTTGGGAAAACCGCAGCAGGGAGGTCATTCCACAGCTTGAGTGTGCGTGGGATGAAGTTTCTTTCATACCGCACAGTGCGCACCGTCTCAGGTCGCAATGTGTGGGGATGAATTCCCTGCCTATGGCGAGAGGTGCGATGATAGAATGTAGCTACGGGCATCATGTCAAACAATTCATCTGAGCACAAACCATTGTATAGGCGGTAGAACACACACAGTGAGGCAAAATCCCTCCTAAGGCTAAGAGGTTCCACTCTACCTGTATCTTTAACTGTGGTGGAAGAAGACGGCGGCGCCATGCTGGTTTCTCAGATTTTCAAGTGGAGTGGAAGGCCGAACCGCTTTCGGCCGGTGTAAGCTAACTTTCTTTCTAGCAGGTCTTGACTTAAGGATTGAAGCAAAAAAAAAAGAGGTGTTATTTGTTATATTTTCTATACCTTCAGGATCAGTGTCACATTGGAGAGGTACTTGCATAGTCCCAATAAATCATAATGGATCCACGGTTGGCACAGGTGAGGTAGGTGGCACGTATACCATCAAGGCTTTTTTATATGTACAATCGAACTCCGCCATTAACTGCCGAATTTTCTTCTCCTTAACATATTCAGGACAAGACCTGTTCAAAGCCATATGCGATCCGCAACAGTTTACGCATTTGAACTCTATCTTCTCACAGTTAGGATGGTTATCACCACATTTTGGGCACACTACTTCTGCTGAGGGACAAAATTTTATCGTATGCCCAAATTTCCAGCTTTTCGAGCACTGAGAAACTGGGAAAATGTACGGTTCAACTTTGATACGAAGATCGTTCACATAAACATATGGTGGCATAAACACGCCTTTAAAGCATAAACGTATAGTTTCAGAATCACACCATTCTGTCGAATCCTTATTACGCCGCTTAAGTCGTTTTGCCGCTATCAATTTCGCGGGGCTAGGGCATGAAATACTATCCTGTATATCTTTTTCAGATATCTCTAATTCCACATCTCTTATGATACCATACGATGTATATTTCTCTGTTGCCTTCTGAATTTTCCAACCTTTTGCAGTGAAATTTTCACATATCTCTAATTTATGTGCTTCTAAGTCGCTCGCAAAGTCTAATCTAATCTTAAACGGATTGATGTATTTCACTTGGGCGACGTCTTTAATATCGTTGTCGCTCAGTTTGCCAATGCAAACTGTTTCGGTAATTTATCACTACTATGAATATAAATTTGAATAATCTCATCTTTCAATTTTTTTTCCTTTGATCCCACTACGGTCCATTCTTCTTCTTCTCGTAATCTCTTTTGCGACGTACTCTGTGTATGTTCCGACATTATTTCTATTTGTGTATGTTCAACTAATCGACTTCCTTCTATCTCCACTACTTCTCTATCCGTCAAACAAAAATGCATCATTAATTTGTCATCAATTGTCATCTTCGCTATTTTCATATTGTTGGTTATCCATTCGCAGGTACAAAAAATAGATCCATTATCCGTTAGATCGCTACCGACGGCCGAGCCGAGCCGCTCGCAGTTGTCACTGCGATGACTCACTGCACTTTATTGTAAACAAATGCTAATGAAATAAGTAGAATGCACGTACGAGCGCCGCGCTAACACTGTACAAAGTACTTCTAATCCATTATGTGCGTTATTCAATACAGTTGTAAGGGATTTATTTTGAAAGACGAAATAGTACACCGATAAAAGTTCTTTCCTTTGTATGCGCAGGCCTCATATTTATACATAAAATTAAAATGTTAATGCATGCAACGAGCAAGTTATTATTCAATCTAAATTGTGAGAAAAAAAGAAGTCAGCATTCTTTTAGGATCTATGAATCTAGTGCAGCTATTACATGTTTGATTTAGTAAATATTTTATTGCTCGGTACAAGTACTTACAAAGACTGCGTGTAAAACATACATGGTACTATTTTATATAATAGTATAAGACCGCGTCCCTATCGCTATCTGCTATGGGGAAAACCTTTCCAGTTCCTAGTAATTTATTTCCCTGCAAAACTGATTTGAACACGAATCAACAGATAACTTCCGATAACTTCTAGAAGGATACCTCACCCCAAAAGAAGAAAACTTTGTACAGTGGTATAAAACCAGCAACCTTGAGCAGTTGGTAGACAAACACACTAGATTTCGGCAGGGAAATCAACCATCCTTTTTGGATCTGATCTTAACCAATGATACACCATTAATAGCTAATATTGACCACCAAACAGCTATTGGGAAGAGCGATCATACATGTCTATTAACCACTATACACCTGCAGGCACTTAGACAAAATCGCAAACCAACACATAGACTTGACTACAAAAGAGCAGACTTTCATAGTATTAATAAAAAATTACACACTTTCTCGCCTGGAAGCTCAACCAGTATTAATTGTGCCAAAAGCCAATATGAAACTTTTCATAACACACTTAAAGAAGCAATCAACCTACATGTACCTCGTATAATAAACAAACACCATACTATGAATAAGCCTTGGGTATCCGAAGGCACGAAGCAATTAATAAAACAGAAAATGGCACTGTGGAATAGATACACCCTGACTGGACTTTCTGAAACTTACGAAGAGTATAGGAAAATCAATAACAAACTAATAAACCATAATAGAAAGGCACGTATAACTTATGAAAAGGGTATACTGCAAGCTGGACCAAAAAAATTCTATTCTTACATAAGGCAACAAGTTACATCAAAAATAAGCATCCCAACAATTTTGTACAACTCCCGAAGAGAAACTGTAACAACATCTGACGGAATTGCCAAAGCATTTGCAGAACAGTTTGCAAGTGTCTATCAAATAGAACCACCTAACCAACTGCCTACTTTGGATCCAGTAGTCCGAGTCTCAGACTCCATTGGCGACCTCGTGTTCACCAAGGATAAAATTCAAAACGCCATTAAAGAAATGAAGACAGATTCTTCAGCAGGGCCGGATGAGATCCCTGTAGTCATATTACAAAAATGCGACCTTGCGAATCACTTAGCAACCATTATGCAAACATCGTACGACACAGGGGTATTGCCGGAACTGTGGAAGACTGCAAATGTAACGCCTATATATAAAAAAGGAAGTAAACTGGAACCTTCTAACTATAGACCCATCAGTTTGACATGTGTAGCTTGCAAGGTCATGGAAAAACTCATTGTGAAACACATTAGGGACTTTCTTACTGACCATCTTGTTATACCTGACCAGCAACATGGTTTTTGCCCACATCGCTCCACTATATCCAGTCTACTGTCGTGTTTGTCGTCGTGGACGAAAGATTTTAATATCAGAGAGCCTACAGACGTAATCTATTTAGATTACGAAAAGGCCTTCGATAAAGTTCCGATTAGAAGACTTTTATATAAACTGGACTTTGTTGGAATTCGTGGAAAGTTGCTAGCCTGGATCAGTGCATTTCTACAACAAAGATCCTTCCGTGTGAGGGTGGGCGAAAGTCTATCAGACCAACGAATGATAACCAGTGGCGTGCCGCAAGGGTCCGTTTTAGGCCCGGTGCTGTATATTATTTACACTTTTGACCTACCCTACTCCTTGAGAAGTAATGTCAGTATCTTTGCCGATGATACCAAGCTCTTCGCAAATCCTTTGATCAATTATGAAGATGTCCAAGCAGATCTAGACAGAATAGCAAACTGGTCAAAGGAATGGCTCCTTAATCTGAATGCCTCGAAATGCACGGTGCTGCACATAGGAAATAGGAATCCTCATCACACTTACACAGTAAACGGCATACAACTTATGGATGTCAAAGTTCAGACAGATCTGGGTGTGATGATTACCGAAGACCTGAAGTGGGAGGCCAATATAACATCTGTTACCAAGAAGGCAAACAGCCTAATCTACCTCATCAGGAAAGCGTTTGGAACCTTAACTCCAGAAATGGTGCTGAAGATACATAAAACGTTTATAAGACCTATCTTGGAATACGCATTTCAAGTCTGCAGTCCCTACTTCGTTAAGGATATTGATCTCTTAGAGGGAGTGCAACGAAGATTTACTAAAGTACCTAGGAATCTCAAACAGCGGACATATGAGGAACGTTTGTCAATACTAAAACTCACAACACTGAAGGAACGGAGAAATCGTGGAGATTTAATAGAAACATTCAAAATTTTGAATGGATTCTACGATATAAAGAACTTTGATGCCCTCTTTATTCGTAACGAGAATGCACATTTAAGAGGACACCATCTGAAGTTGTGCACTAGCTTCTCCAACAACAATCCTCACAGACATTTCATCAGTAACAGAGTAGTCAGAACGTGGAACAAGCTCCCAGAAAATGTAGTCTCTGCTGACAGTATCAACCAGTTTAAAAACAGACTTGATACATTTTACCTCAAACTAAAGAAATAGAAAGAAAGAAAATGGAAACTGGATACAGGCATTATCAGTTGTCTACGACTGCCTGCCTGCTAACTAATAATAATAATAATAATAAAAATACGGTGTAGCGTAGCCGCTGTCTCTAGGGTCACAAAGCTCCTTCGGATCAAGATACGATCAGTTCGATATGGATGCCTACAAACAACTGTTTAGTTGCCGCGTTGTTTTTTGTGGATTAGATATGTTTCCTTTTATCGTTCTCGACATGTGTCGATACGAGCGCGTATCGTACCTCCACAAATGTCAACAAACGGCTGTTGCTAGTCTAACAACCAAGGTATATACGTCGGTATGGTAACATCAATGCCCACCATACCTATAAACATTTCAAAGTTTAGCGAGTACGTACTGAGTAGTGTACTGACGCAGTACGCAGTACGCAGGCCTGACTCTGTGCAACCTCTCACCCGATGTCCCCTGCTGCGCATTAATTATGTATTATCAATTACTTTGTCATACATCATCACAGATAAGGGTATTTCGATAACACGGTGATTGGAATCTAATTATACTTAATAATGACAAGGATCAGCTCCTCAATATCACAATGGCAAGTAGGTATGTACCATTCTGAGTGTCTGTTAGTAGCAGAACTGAGGATTCCCGTCAGAAATTGAACTGTGTGTTCAACAAGTCGACACCAACTGTACTTATACAGGTATAGTGAGACTACTCCGGAACACTGGGTTATTTCAAGCAATAATATCTTGAAGACTCCCCAGTTACCCCAAAGCTTTCGGAGGGCCCATATATTTTTTATGACACTCAGGTAGTAGTTAAACACACGACTCACCTGATGGAAAGTGGTTACCGTGGCCTATGGACGTGTGCGCTCTATCAGTTACTTCTTGTGTATCTCACAAACCCGTGGGCGCAAGACATCGAGAGTCGGGGTGAGGCACTAGCAGTCAGCCTCAATATAGAGAAGGCCTTCGATCGGGTCTGGCACAGAGATCTTCTTACGAAGTTACCATACTATGGACTTCCCGAGGGACTATGCGAATGGATCGCCAGCTTTTTGTACAACAGAAATATCCAAGCCAGCTACTTGGACCGCATGAATATAAACACTGGTGTCCCACAAGGCTCCGTGTTGTCTCCGAACGTGTTTCTGCTGCATATCAATGACATGCTGTCTTATGTTCCATTCATTGTTATGCAGACGATAAGACCGGAGACACGTACTACACGGGCCGTGCAAATATCCCTCGGTCAGAGATGAAGGAGAGTCGCGAACAACTTGTGTCCGAAATCGAGACTACTCTCTCTGGAGTTTCCGATTGGGGACGGCTAAACCTAGTCCAATTCAACCCCACTAAGAAACAAGTATGTCTATTCACCGCTAAGAAAATCTCATTCATTGTAACGCCGCAATTCCAGGGCACAGCGGTCACCATTTCCTCGAGTATCAAGATTCTTGTGTGATCCACGGTGCGGTATGTAAGAAACTTCATCCCACGCACACTCAAGCTGTGGAACGAATTTTCTGCTGCGGTTTTCCCATACGCCTACAATATGGGGTTCATCAAAAGGTGCAATAGAAGGTTTTTTCAGGGTCGGCAGCGTGAGTGTGGCGGCCCTCGTGTTGCACACGTCCATAGGCCACGGTAACCACTTCCCATCAGGGGGGCCATGTGCTTGTCTGCCACCCAAGTGGTAAAAAAAACTCCATCAATACAATCTAAATACTACGCCAGCAGCTATAATGTAATTCTTAATAGCGCATTATTCTGTTTTTTAAATAGAGTTATCTGTATACCATCTAATATAGATCGGAAGATTCGAAAGAAAACTATCACAATAAATGGCTAATGAGCTAATAACTTATTTGTGGCTATTAATCACGACTTTATCTCGATGTCACGCGGCCTTTCTTGACGGGTGGTCACTTAGATATAGATTATAGAATACAGCGGCGATAAGCCTGTAGCGATAGGTGGCATATTTGTTTTGTAAATATGCGCGATCCGCTGAGTTATAAAGAGTTAAAGATCTAGTAGAGTTATAATTATACAAATACGTAACAAAGTGGTTGAATGATGCTTGTCTCAGCGCACCGACCAGGGGAGCCACTAGATACCAGCGAGCAGTCATGTCGGACTCGACACGGACTAAAGCCGCACGACGTGGCGTCTCGGGTCTCGTACCCACTACCTACAAGACAAATCCTAGAACGAAGCGAGACGGTTTATTACGCCACATAACATTGACCTTTTTATTCTCGTCTCTAGAGTGACTCTGCGCCACAGATATCCGTGCTCTGCGCTGTGCGCAGTGCGATCTCGTCCGATTGTAGCGGCCTGACATCTCCAGCTGCTTCATGCGCAGCGTTAGAAAGTGCGTGCGCTTAGCGCGAACGTTATCGGTCAGTGAACGTGCCCCACCGCCTGCTGCGAGCGGCACTGTACTGGTGATACTGTTATCACTTGACATGTTGTTAATTTTAGTCTTATCTTTTAAGCAATCTCTACAAAAAATGTAACTATTAAAACTACAATTTACCTACTATTACTTTTATGAAAAATTTTGTTTATAGGCTTGGTCTTCTAAAGACAATGGTTTCAATGGCAACAATTTGAAAAATACTAAATGCGCTATTTTTGTATCTATTTTAAGCAAAGAATGCTTGTAGTATTATCAATAAATCCCCAAGTTTTACAAAACTTCACCCCAGGCATATTTTTATTCATATATTTTAACATCTAGTGAACCCTAAATAATGTTACAATTCACACCTGGGTGTTACTTGACACTTGATATAGTGATAGACTGAACATTACATTAGCGAAACGTGAAAGAAAAAGAAAGAAAGTGAATTTGTTCTAGTAATTTCTACTACTCTATTTTCAACGGATATCAACGCGGTTAACATTTAAGAACGTAATATGTATTTTGGTTACGCATTGAAAAAGTTATAAAGATGTTCGTTTGAAAGGTTTGTTGCCCGCGTTACTACCAATCCTACTACCAGCTATTTATTAATCTGTGCTGCCAGTCAGCGCCGCCAATGTGCAGGGAACTACTCAAACTGTGGGGATTTTCAACCCGATTGGGGAATTTTTAGAGGATTAGGCTTATGTGGGGAGAATGCGGGGAATTTAGACATTTATTCTAGATTATACAACGGTTCGGGACTTTTCGCAATTATATCATGGAACTTACTATTTCTGCCGACGTGTCGGATGCGTTGCAGCACCCGCGGTCACGACTTACTACCTTGCTAGCATCGAGAGGTATGCGGGGAACATTTTTTGTGCGCCTACCTTACCTTACTTTTATTATGAGCGGTTAGGCTTGCGACACACTTCACTCACTATGTCAGATTTAACGGAACTGTGATTTTTGGTTTTAGTATCTTAATCACTGAAGTTGTGACCACGGGCGCTGTAACGCATTCGAAACGTCGGCAGAAATAGTAAGTTCAAACAAACATTACCAACTGGAACAATAATATTACTAGTATTTAAAATTGATTCCAACATAACGAGATGTTTTCAACAGGATTTTATTTTATTTATGTATATTTAAGCTAGTGACTTAACTTACGTGAATAATTATTGATCAATTACTTACTATGAAGTATTGGATAATTATCTAAATCAATAATTTATTAATCATACAATTGGCCAGTATAAAAATTAGTCAATTAACTTTGAAAATTATTCGCAAATGATGACATTATATGAGCAGGTATCAAAAAGTTTTCGAAGACTATAAAATACCAACTGACAGGAAAAAACTGTTGCCATACAAACGTTTTGAAAAAAGGATTAGTTCATCTTTCGTTAGTTGGGGTATCCAGGTCGTAGTCATTGGTAATACTACTACCAGTAGTAGGTAACACCGATAATTGAATTACCTACCGTTCTTACGACTAAAGTAGTTGTTAGAACAGCAAAGTTGACTAAAAAGTTTGACTACGAGGAAGAAGGGCAATAAAAATGTCCCTGTTACTACCGTAAAATTATAAGAACATAACAAAAACTGTTTTAAAAAAACGAAAAATATAATAATCATCTGATTGTCAAATTGAAACAATGGAAGTAGATAAAAACTTTTATTATGGTGTGTGCACGGAGGACAGAATATGATCATTGCCTTCTCCATGGCTGTGTGTCAAACACAAAGGTAGGCACTTATAATACTAGTTACAAAACATTCAAGACGTGAAATACAAGTCTGTGAGCTTCCACACAGTCGCCGTGGACCTTGTATCACGTTCATTTATTCGATTTCAACGTACAACATAATGCTGTTCGTTATCAAAGTTATTTAAAAGTAAACTTAACCAAGCTATAGAAACTAAATACAAGCTAAATATTTACAAACTCCGCAGACTGCGGACGGCCCCAGGAGGTGGCTGCAGCTACCAGGTGGAATGACAATAGGTACCATTGATATAATATTATTATTATGTCGAATATAATTATTAACTCTTCATGCAGTATATACTCACTCACTTTACGCATTCAAAATACTCGAAAAATCCCTTACAAAACTTCTATGAATATGACTTAGTCTAATTAATATGAACGTATCAGTCTGTGCTCAAATTTATGATTTAGCGTTTCTCATGGACTGCGGCGAGCCGATAGCTTCGGCTTCCTCCAGAGTATCCGGTAGCTTCGTGCCGAGCGTCTCCGGCTGCGTGAGGACCAGGACCCCGGACAGGACAGCCATTCCCGCAAACATTATTGAAGGGATGCCATTCCAGTACTCCATCTATCGAGAACAAAGTCGAATCATTTGAGATAGATTTTACTAAAAATATCGTTCAAAGAAAAACTTGTAAGTAACAACAGGTGCTCATATTGTTAGAGAAAAAGACATAAACATATTACAATGACATACATATGCCAACTGGTACCGAAATCTTATATTTTTGAAAATATAGGTTTCATCGGGCATAAACTAACTGTTGTTAAACCTGATATATAATTGTACTTACAAGTACAGGGGTGAGAGGTGCAGTGATGGAACCAATGCGTCCCACCATAGACGAGAACGCGAGCAGGCTGTGGCGGTACTGAGTGGGGTACAGCTCTGTGGTGTACATGTACAGCGAGGTCATGACTAAAGAGATGCCGAACTTGCCGAGCAGGTAGATCACCAAACGAAGAGTTGAAAGTTCTGAAGAGATTCATAAAATTAATTTCAATATGAAAATGTCAACATCTAGGATGGAGTCTGAGCATTTTCTGCGGGTAATACTCTGATCAACTGAGCCACTTTGGCTAATACCTGAAATCTACATACGTGGTAGATATACAATTTAGATAAACGCTCAAAATGTATTATTATTAATATTGCAATACTTTGTTGCATTCACTGGCCATTGAGGTGCTGATTCAACCGGATGTGAACATTCCCTAACATTTGCAGCCCCTTAGTTCAGGTTGTAGGTTTAAGCGAGGGTCTCAGATATCTTCAATTAGCATCATAATTGATGATTTGAGATGATTGAACCTGCATCCTCACGATTGCAAATCTAATAGCTGATCAATTATGCAACCATCCCATTAGTACTGCATATGTGTATATTCAATTGACATAGAATCATTATAATTATCACAAACTAAACTATTTCTTTACAACCGTTTACAAAATTCGCAACAATAAATATAAATAACCGATTACAACAAAAAGAAGAACGAACTAACCTTGAGATATGAAAGCGAAGGCAATATTACAGGCGGCACTGAACAAGAACCCAGCAGAGAGCGTGGGCTTCCTTCCCACCCTGTCCAACACTAGCACGGCGGAATAGAAGCCGGGGATCTCGATGGCTACAGTCAGGATATAGTTCAAGTACATTGTGTCGGAAAGGCCAGTGGCGTTGATGGACAGCCCATAGTAGACGAAGGTGGTGGTGATCCACCAGATGGGAGTGGTCAGAACACGCCGCAAGAGCACTCGCGACTGGAATATGGCTTGGATAAGGGTTGGTGGTGTTTCTTCACCCTCCTGAAAATAACAGAAATGTTAAAATACTCATAGTGTAACATGAACCCTAATTGTTATCTTTGAGCAGTCGAGCTGTAGTCATTGTTATATAAAAGATAATCGAAAGTTGAAACTTACAGGGCGCGGTGGCGGCGGTGGTGGATTCATCAATGCGTTCATCGATTTCTCACTGATTTGCTTTTTATTAACTCTTGCAACCTTTTCTAGTGACGCCTTGGCTTCGACGAATTTCCCTTTGGAAAGCTGCCACCTGACGCTCTCTTCCAATAGCCAGTAGTAACAAATGACAACGAAGCAAGGGATGTGCAGCGTCATGATCATGTAGCGCCACGGCTGGATGAGCCACGCGACCCCGCCGAGGATGACCTGGCCCAGCGCGAACATGGACGTGCACGTGGCGCCCACCAGCACACGGTAGCGCGGCCCCACAAATTCCGTAGCTGAAATAAAAATCAAAGTTATAGGTACTCGTACTAATTATGGCCGGCGATTTGCTTGACGATAGTAACCCATAGTCGCGAGTATACTTAAATGGGATATTTCATCTTAAGTATTCTTCAAAGAGTTTTGAAATGAATTATGAATAACTTTCCGATAAGTTCTGAAACTATCTAAAACTGATAAAATATACAAAATTCAAGGAACGTAGTGTGTTTCCTGTCAGGCTGACATACACAAATATTAAATAGCTTTTTCAAAACAAAGATATAACTCACCAAAGATGTACGAAGTACTGAAGGTACCAGCACCAAGCGTGGTTTGAATTATCTGAAATGTTAAGTACATTGCATAATTGACCGAGAACGCTCTGATCAACCCAAACAGCGCCAAGTTGAAGATGCTGATGACGAGAGCGGTCCGTCTTCCGAACCTGTCGGACACGTAGCCGGTGATGGGCAGCACCAACAGAGTGCCGACACTATTCAGGGTGCCGGCTAACGCTCGGAGCCATTCTTGACACCCGAGGTTGAACTGTAAAGAAATGTAGATTGTACCGAATTGTCCAAGCTTTTGAATATTCATAACCGTACGTGATTGTAAGATATACTAACATCGTACACAACAGAGTTGTCCCTGGCGTAGACGAACTGCTCGTCACACCCCGTGGTGGCAGTCGAGAACAGGCTGGCAGGACAGTAGTCCAGGGTCCCGTTGCCCTGGGACTCGAAGCGGCTGCAGCTCGCAAAGCCGATGTTACTGTCTGCTGCTGGGATGGCGTTGAGAACCCATTCGGGTTCGAACAAATTGTTCTTCCTATTTTCACCACACTCAGTGATGCGACATCTGTGACAAAAGAATGAGTAGATCATTGTTAGTAGGTATCAAAATAATTAAAAACCACCCTCAGAAAAAACCTTTCAGAAGTTGAAAATAAATTGTGTGGTGCCCTTTAACTTTGTTATACCTAGGAATATTTTGATTGTAGCGTCATCCTGTCGGGGGGACGTTATATCGTTCCGATAATATGAAGAAGCGCTTTGCCAGTAAGGGTCGAAATCCGAGGCGAAAATCGTCGTTTTAGCGTTAGGGGTTAAAAATGGTATTAAAAAGATATCTTGTATTTTTATTAAATGAGGAAGGGTTATTTAAAGATATTTCATTAAAAATTCAGTCTACTTATATTCCTGTTAATTATGTTACATTTATTTCAGAACGACTCATTTATCAGAAATTAATGAATCTACAATTCTTCTCAATTATTAAGTTTATTGAAGAGTTTAGCCCAATAAGACCCAGCAATGTGCGGTGCGACTTATATAAAATAAATGTTACTCTAGCAGAAAGAAGTGGCTTCTAATGAATTTACATTTTTCATAATATAATCCATTTTTATATTTATTTATCTCAGAATTATGATTTTTTAATCAATAAGATTTGTACAATACATGAGTAATAATACTTAAATGAAATTTAAAACAAGTAACTATTATTAGGTACTAAAATACACTAAAATAAATAAATAAAAAATTACATACCATAATACGTTATGAATCACCACCGACCGGTAACGTTCCCAGAAGGCTGGCAGCATTGCCACGTCGAATGGCAATGCTTATCCTCAGTGCAAGATAACGACCAGCCTTCTGGTCCCGCGTGGCGTCGTACCCATTTTATATAATAGAAAATAGTACTAGTACAAACGAGATTTACCACTCACCTGTGTGGAATGGCAGCGGCCGAGAAGATGTACTCATTCATGAAGGCTGACATGATGAGAGGCACCGCGACCAGCAGGATGTTGGTGAGCTGGTAGCGCCCGAACTGGCCGAGCTCGGTGACCAGCACATGGTCGAGATCGATGGGCTTCTCCACCACGCTAGCCTTTCTCGGAATGTTCGAAGGCTCGGTTTTACTATTTATCCCATTCATTTTATTTTATTTATTATTTTTATGGTTCTGAGAGCACAGTGCGCTTCGCTCCGACCCCCAACCAAGTGAATAATTTAAATCAAGACGACAAGAGGAAGTGTTATCTTCGATAATATCAAAGATTATTATAATATGTATATCATAAACAAAATGCCGTTGATACGCCCTGGTAATCGATTTTCATTAAAAATGGCCGTACAATTCTTTTTCATAAATATTTCAAATTCAAATTCAAACATCTTTATTGTGAAACATAGCCATAACCTCAATATGAATGCCAAAACCTGCACCCGAGTCTTCTTCGTCAAACAGCAGGTATGCTGGCTTGCAAGCGAGATCGGCTTGGGCCCAGAAGATTCTTTGTACATAACTTAGGTAATAGCACACGGCCCACCTGATGCAGCACCAGAGGAGTCACACTCATGCTGCCGACACTATAAGAAAAGAGAGTTTTTGTGTCGTCAGTGCAGAAGACAAAAGCAAGTGGCCTGCTATGAACTCTTAAAACAGGTCAATATTAGGCGAGAATTGAACGGAAGTCATATTTCGTACCATGAAAGCTGCGGACCGCAAGCCAGACTGCGATTGCCTGGTTAGTGGCCACGTGATTAACATTTCACCGGCTTGATGGTAATAATGTCGTTCCGTGAAAGTGACTTCTGACATTCATACGCTGAAACAGGCCGAACCCTGTACTGTCGTACTATCATATTTCACCGGCGTGCAAGAGCACTTTTATTTGAACTGGGTCTCGATTCTAAAACCATTTAAGGACGGATGTTTTTGCTTCGATACAGATTGGCTAGAGAGTGTGTGCTTGAACTGTGCTTGAAATAAAACCAGTTGTGTCACAACCTAGGAAATCCACGGATTTAAGTGTAAAGATCGAGGTTTGTACTATAATTTATAATAAATTAATTTTTTTATTATATTTCCTCAGGTGTATGAACCAAGGTGTCCTCATCTTCCACCGGAAAATAAGGCGCGCATCACGCCTCCCTCCCTCGGCCCGCTTCTGCTAGGGTGACAGAGACTCTGCTTACCCTAATAAGAAAGAGGTGTGACTATAATATGGATGCATTTGTGTAATATGTATATAAAAAGTCATGATAAATTATCTTGTTATGGGTGATTCCGGATACGCTTTAAAAAGGTACATGATTACTCCAATAGTTGATGCCGCTCCTTACTCACAGGAGGTGTTCCACACAGAACATCAGAAATAGGGGGTGAATATTTAATATTTTGAATTTATTTAATATATATAATTATTATTTTAATATCATGAATATATATAGTTTGTATGAAAGTTCGTCAGTTTTGAAGATTTCAAGATTTTCATCACATTTGGTTCAGAGATGAATTAATGAACATAAACAGGGTTCACACGTTTTTTAGTATTCGTTATTTTAACGTACAATCACTCGGAACTTTTATTGCGAAAGAAGGAGATTGGATTGGATTGGAAAAGGATTCTTTTGTCCGTTCTTAATCTTCTTTTTTGGGCCAGTGTACGTGCAAAGTACTGGCTAAAGCAGCTAGCCGTGTTCTGCCCAGAAACGCAGAATCTTACTGAACTCTTCACAGGCTTCGGCGAGCGACCTCACTGTGCCGAGGATTTGAAATGGTTACGTTACTCGCATTCCAATAATACGTATGCAGCCGTTTACTCGACAACGTAATACGCCCTGCAAAGGGGCCTTTCCGTTACGACGTACCGATGGTGTATAGTTGGTTGTTGAAGGGACAGTGGTCCGTTTTTATTCCCATATCTTAGTACACTTTTAACTTTACTAGCACCTTTACAGTTGCGTGAAGTAGAGACGTTACCTCTCTGCGCGTGTGAAAAGGCCCTGCCGATGCGAGTGTTCAGGTCATCTCTTACAACTAATCCCACCCTTGATTCTCGGCTTCATTAATCAAAGTTAAGTCTGTATATTTAATAATAATAATTCATAGATATTAAGAATTAAGAATTTACACAACAAGCAGATATATAACATACGCACATACATGCTTAGTAGAATAGAAAATAGCCCTAATCACAAAACACTCACTTGCACAACCACCTAATGTACACCATTAAAATTAAACGATTGAAACAATATCATTACACACGTACATAAAATCGCCAGCTGAAAACAAAAATCTCTTCATGGAAAATACCCCAATCAAATACAACAATAACATATAGACAGGGAGGCTTCAAGCGCATGCTTATATACAGGTAATTTATATAAAGAAACAGAAGGATTTATGGTCGCAATTTAAGATATATATTTCATTACAGAGATCAGTTGTTATAGATACATGTTCCATAGTTAGGCGATTCTTCACATCCACTACACAAACACCCACCACAATTGATAATGAACCGACTCACTTGGCTTAAGCCCGTGATAGGTTCACATATACCAGCTGGAAAAGCTGAGAAGTTTAAAATAATAATAATAAACTTTTTTTTTTTTTTTTTTATTTATTTATTCATTTTGCAAATGTAGGTCGAAAGTTGGTACATGTTTGTTAAAAAGGTATCACTACATTTGGCCTTGCGGCATGCAAATTAGAGCCATACAAATAATTAGTGGACATGCATTTATACTACACTTCATTACAGTTCATTCGAGATACGTACATTATGTCAATAGTAACTAAATATCACATAATCAAAATAAAATCAAATGCGTATGTCAACTGTAATAAGATTTCATATAATCAAAATAGAATAAAATAGGTATGTCAGTAATAGGAAATAATACATTATGAAAATAAAATCAAATTAGAAAATGTCAATTACATTAATTATTAATTAAATAATGATAGTAACAAATGATATCCGTGTTCAATTTAGTAAACTCAATTAATTTAATTTCAGTGAAGCACCAATTTTATCTATTTCAATGACTTGTCATTTATGTACTCTTCAACAGAATAATAACATTTCTCCAGCAAAAGGTTCTTAAGGCTACGTTTAAATTCATTTATGTTTGTGATATGCAAAATAGAAATTGGTAGTCGGTTGTAAAGCCTTGGAGCCATGCAGAACACACTACTGTTAAGATATGTGGTTGCATTAGCTGGAAGACATATCTTCATGTTATGTCTTTTACTATTAAGATTTCTATAAAGCTGCATATTTTTCCTCACGAACAACACGGTTTCCAAAATATATATAGATGGCAATGTCAAAATCTGTAGTCCAATGAAACTAGGTTTACAA
Source organism: Eilema griseolum (assembly GCA_963662185.1). Lineage (NCBI taxonomy): Eukaryota > Metazoa > Arthropoda > Insecta > Lepidoptera > Erebidae > Eilema > Eilema griseolum. The sequence goes on from OY759246.1 coordinate 291,288, forward strand.
CTATCAGTAGATTTCAATTTACATATAGCTCTTACGCATTTCTTTTGGGCTATGAAAATGCTTTCCACACCAGTTGAATTGCCCCAAAATATGACACCGTAATTTAAAATTGGAAATACATATCCATAATACGCCGTCATAATAGTGGATACACTGGCTGTCTTAGACAACATATACAGAGAGTAAGAGTATTGATTTATTTTTGAACATAACACTTCTAAATGCATCTTCCAATTCAGACCTTCATCTATATTTAGTCCTAAAAATTTTGTTTGTTGTACCTGTTTTATTTGTGTTCCATTATATTGTATGTCCAAGTCTGTCAGTTTATTCGTCCTATTTCTAAATGTCATTATGCATGTCTTATTTAAATTAATTTTCAAATTATTTGATGTCAACCATTTAATAGAGTCATATAAAGTACTAATTATTTCATGCTCAAGCTGGGATTTATTATTTCAAAAAGTATAGTTTTATAATTTGTTGCTTGGGGAAAGTCATTTATGTAAATGATAAATAACAGTGGTCCCAGCACACTCCCCTGAGGTACTCCAAAAACAACTTTCCGCGGTTCGGACGAGTAATTTATTAGCTTTTTAGTAGAACTACATATTCTAGAGATCTGTGTTGTCTATTTCACAGAAAATGTTACATGATTAAGCACATAATGGTTTGCAGCTATCGGCACTTACAAAATGTCTACAAAAAAGGAACATGAATATCAGTTTAGTAAATGGACCACTGATTCGAAACGCGGCCCCGACCTGAGAAGACTCCGGCAAGACAAACACTTAGTTACTTAATCTAAATACAAAAATTTACTTGAGTAGCACAGTTGAGCGAAAAGCTCATTTCCAAGCTTGTTTATTATCCAAGTATACTTGAATGTTATAATAGCCTTTCTGGCAATTTACGTTTAATTATATTTTTAAATTTATACACAGGTAAATCCCTAATTTCATTAGGGAGCTTGTTAAAAAAGCGTATACAGTTGCCCTAAAATAAATGACTAATTTTTTCAAGTCGACTACCACAGACTACAAGATTGTTTTTGTCTGGTATTTATGTCATGCCGGTCACAAACTCTGGAGAATTTCGAAACATTTTGCCGTACATACATGAGGTTCTCGAAAATATATTGTGACACTACGGTAAGAATGTCTATCTCTTTGAACTTTTCTCTGAGGGAGACTCTTGGGCCTAAATTATAAATGGCTCGCACAGTCCGCTTTTGTAACACGAATATTATGCAAAGGAGAATTCAAAATACTATGGAAATAACTGAAATAAACTATTCTAGCCATATCCACTCTGTCCTTGACAGAGTGGATCCTAATCTTTTTTGCAGCATAGGAGGACGAACTTAATCTACTGGCTATTTTTTCAATATGTGAACGCCACTGTAGATTAGCCTCAATACTCAAGCCCAGGAACACTAGGGCGCGTCGTAGTAGCGGCGGTAAGACCCATCGTGGGGGGGGGGGAGGGGGGGTGGCTAGAGAGGCCACACGGCAGTCTCTCGAACCGTCTGACGCAGATGATCACCGAGCACGGGTGCTTCGGAAATTATCTGCGTCGGATGGAGAAAGAGCCAACGTCCGAGTGCCATCACTTCGACACGAGCGAGGACAGGGGGAGTGAGGGTTCTCACGCTCTCCACCTTGCTCGCGGCGATGGTCCACTGCGCGGATGCGTGGGCGGCCGGCGCCTACTTTTGCGAGCAAGTAATGCTCGTGAAGGAGGAGGCGGGGCGGGAGCGACGAAGGATCGCAAGCCGAACGCAACGTACGTAGGCAACACGGGCGTCAGAGGTCGATGAACGACTTCCGCCCCCCCTGAGCGCCGGCCTGGGGGTGACAGGTGGAGCCGCCTGTCACCCTGGCAGAAGCAAGCCGCGGCGGTGGCGCGCCTGACACGTCTCCCCGTTTCCGGGGACGAGTTGGGGACTCTGTTGACCCCACACACGAGAAGAGGACCAGATCTTGAGAGGTGGCCCTGGGTCGGCCGGGGTGCGAGGGATATACCTGTCAACCTCACCTTCGGCAACCAAAACGACCCACAGGCAGCGTGCATTTTATACCTCATAGACATAACCTCTTCCACCGGCTCCGGTGAGGAGGTATCCGTGGGGCTTTTTCTCACGTAAAAAAAAAGCCCAGGAACACTGTCGATTCCACAAGATTCAACACCTGTCCATTGAATTGTATATTGGTTTCCACCTGTGTAACATTAGGTAGAGTAAATTTTATACATTTAGTTTTGTTCCCATTAAGGCAAAGATTTTTTGTACTAAACCAATGCACCACTCTTGTGATTGCACCATTCACTTCGTCATAATTATTTTGGTGTCTCTTCATTTTTAAAATTAACGATGTATCGTCAGCAAATAAGATAATATTATTTTTGTCCCTTACGCAGTTATCTGAACAACACGTGTTTCCTTCTTAGAATCCTTACAGTTCGGCAGCATCTGATAAGATGGCCGTATCTTCAGAACTTCAACGGTACTTCTTACTATCTCGTAGAGCACAATCAATCGATCATCGAACTATACAGCGAATTTCTCTAATAATAATTAGAGAAATCCCTCTTTAATCCGATAGTCACATTAACTTTTAGCAGCCTAAAGAACTAAATCCTTCACATTCATTGGTTTATAATAAAGTAAACTTGAGGCTTCTACGCACAGGCATTCCCAGTTACAGTGGTTTTTGTATTGAAGGTAAGTCTACGACCTGTCTTAACGCGTCTGCTTCACGAGACAGGTCTAGCAATAAGACAGGTGCACTCCATGAGTGTGTTGACACCCGTAGTCCATTTATCAAATGGTGTGCAAAGAAAATGATAACTTCTATCTAGCAGAGTATTAGTATCATTTTGTTTGCACACCACTTTTCAATTAATTTCATACATAGTATGTTGTTATTTTACATTTTACAGACGCAATACTGATTCTTAATTAATGTGTAAAGGAGTTCATTTAATGAATTAGCATTCGTTGCGGGATTGAATATTTTTTCAGTTCTTCCCTCCTGGTGATAAGAAAGGGTGAAGCACACAATAAATACCACCATTCTAGAAACTATTCATTCGGAAGATGCCTTTTTCCAATTGAAATGGAAAAAGTCTTCGACCTTAGGAATAATACTACTTTATTTTGGAGATCATGATTCTGTGCTTGGCTCGGAACGTGGACATGCACCGCATCTGTGTGCTTCTGGACTAAGGCACAGATTAAGGTAGAATAATACTACCACAGAGTGAGTGCTCAATTATTTAATCTTGCATAAGGAAATAAAACTTTACGATCTTTTCGTCAGTATTCTCCTTAAGGGAAAAGACGTGAAGTACAATGTGATATTGTCAGAAGTTAACGCGAATATCATTCCTTGAAAGAAATCTTCATTGTAGCGCCACAATTCCTGGGCACACCGCTTATCATCTCCTCGAGTATTGGGATCCTTGGTGTCGATATATCCAGTGACGTCCAGTACTGAGTAATTTGGAGGACAAGGTTAAGTTGGCATCAAGGAAACTTAGAGTACTCAATAGGGCGAAGCAGTACTACATTGCGGAGCAGTAACTCCTTCTTTAAAAGGCACAGGTCCAGCCTCATATGGAGTACTGCTGTCACCTTTTTGCTGAAGCGCCTGCATACTAAATTGTCTCCTTCGACTCTGTGCAAAGACGGGCGTTGAGGCTGGTTGGCAATCCCATACTCACAGGTAGTGTGGAACCTCTTAGCCTTAGGAGGGACTTTGCTTCGCTGTGTGTGTTCTACTGCTTATACAATGGTTTGTGCTCAGATAAATTGTTTGACATGATGCCCGCAGCTACATTCTATCATCGCACCTCTCGCTATAGGCAGGAAATTCATCCTCACACACTGAAACGGTGCGCTCTGTGCGGTATGAAAGAAACTTCATCCCACGCACCTTCCCTGCTGCAGTTTTTCCAAGCACTTACAATATGAGGTTCTTCAAGAGGGGCATCAGGATTCTTTATGGTCGGTAGCGCAAGTGTAATACCCCTGGTGTTGCATACGTCCATAGGCCACGGTAACCACTTCCGTATGCCGTATGCTTGTCTGCCACCTAAGTGCTATAAAAAAAACTTATGCATTTAACTGGCAGATATTATTTTATTATTTTGCTCATCAAAATATAAATTTAATATTCATGTTAGTATAATCAAAGATAATATAATATAGTATAATATTATTTCTGGAACACCATTTACATAGCTAAAAATGCAAATACATTAAGATACTACTACCTATAGTAATGTGGGTACACTACTGTCGATGTTATCGGCCACAGGAAACTCTTTCAGATAAACCTCAATCGAGTAGTGTGCAGAACATTCGGAGGCAGTGACTGATGTGCATATTATACTTACAGTGTTTTAAATTAAATTATGTTCACTGAACTTCTCACGATTATCACACTTTGTGTAGTACTAACGGCGTTGCAGTGATTTAATTTTCAAAGTGTATTGGTAGTGGTGTGAGGAACAATCATCGCTTTTCCATTGTAATGAAAACATTGCGAATGGAAAAAAAAGGAGCGGGCTCCTTTGTGAAAATTCTGGATGCAATCGAAAGTTAATACCGGGACGATGATAAGTTGTTTAAGTAGTTTACAGTGAGGTTTCGTAATATCTGAAGGCTTAGGGACGTCACACGCTCAGTGCCGAATCAATAAAAATCTTCTATGAAAACCACAGCAGGGAGTCCATTCCACAGCTTGAGCGTGCCTGGGATGAAGTTTCTTTCGTTTCATACCGCACTGTGCGCACCGCTCGGGTGCAAGGTGAGGGACAATTCTTTGCCTGTGTGGCACAATGATAGATTGTGGATACTATCACTTGAAGATATATACAACAACATGTTAGGTACAGTCAGCATCTGATAGACCTTGACTAGCAGAGTACTCAAAATGATCTGAATACAATAGTACCAATTTTATATTAACTTTCACAGAGTTCAAATAGTTGTAAGCATCCAGAGTGATCAAAATATACATATTAGCAATCAATTGTCCGTAATAATGTAAGATAGCAGTGTGCTCGTATTGATATGTGCTAGCAGGTCGCTCAATGGCATCTAAGCTAGAGTGTTTAAAATTATCTTTACAACAATGTCATTAAGTCACACTTTGTATCCTTGTCTTGTGAATCCAACCTTTTCATTTCTTGCGTATCTTTTGTTTCAAATAAAAGAGAGAGGCTATACAAGAATAGGATACAAAATGTGACTAAAAGACATTATATAAAGATAATTTTGAACACTCTAGCTTAGACGCCATTGAGCTCTGCTATCTTACATTATTACGGAGAATTGATTGCTAATTAGGTACATAGGCTGCTACTTATGTATGCGGAATCTGGGATTCCAATAATTTGAAACGCAATGTCTGACCTCCATGCACATATGCGTTCTTTTTTTAAATACTGGCCGCTAATTTTTTTTTTCTTATATACGTTAGTGTGTTGTTTTTGTTGGGTTTAAAATGTCATATCGCTGAAAAAATGGAACTCACTCGTGAAAATATTCGTGCTATGATTTATTACGATTTTCGACGTGGTTTAACGCAACAACAGTGCGTAGATCAATTAACTTCGACTTTTGGTGGTGAAGCTCCATCAAAAACGACTGTGTATCACTGGTTTAGTGAGTTTAATCGCGGGCGGAGTAAGCTCACGGACGAAGTTAAAGAAGGTCGCCCGAAATCGGTGGTTGTGCCACAAAATATTGAAGCTGTGCGAAAACTAATAATGCAAGACCGCCATGTTACGTATCGCGAGATAGAGGCCATTCTGGGCATATGTATGACGAGCATTCATAGAATATTACATGGACATTTGTCTGTAAAAAAAATTTGTTCCCGTTGGATCCCGCACAACTTAACTGAGGATCAAAAAGATGCTCGCGTCGAATGGTGCAAGAAAACCTTGAAAAAATTCAACGGAGGCGACTCAAAATCTGTTTATAATATCTACACAGGTGACGAATCCTGGATCTACGCGTACGATCCCGAAACTAAACAACAATCAACAGTTCGGGTGTTTCAAAATGAGCCAAACCCTACGAAAGTGGCTCGTGCAAAAAGCACTGTAAAGCAAATGGTGGCCTGCTTTTTTGGTATTAATGGCCATGTGGCTACAATACCACTGGAGAATTGCAGAACGGTTAATTCGGAGTGGTACACGACCATTTGTTTGCCAGAAGTATTTGAAGAAATACGCAAAAACAACCAGCGACGCAGAATCATACTTCACCATGACAATGCCAGCTGTCATACATCTCAGGAAACAACTACATTTTTGGATGGTCAAAAAATAGAATTAATGGGTCATCCACCGTACAGCCCTGATTTGGCGCCCAATGATTTCTATTTATTCCCAAATGTAAAGAATAAATTACGTGGTCAACGATTTTCGACCCGTGAAGATGCCGTAGACGCGTTCAAACAGCACGTTTTGGAGATACCTCAATCAGAGTGGAAAAAGTGTTTTAAAAATTGGTTTTATCGAATGCAAAAGTGCATCGATCATAGTGGAGAATACTTTGAAAAACAATAAAAGCATATTGAGCCATAAACATTACTTTATTTTTTCTATTCCGCATACATAAGTAGAAGCCCTCGTATATGTTGACCACTCTAGATGCTTACAACTATTTGATCTTTGTGATAGCTAATATACAATTGAGTTTTGGTACTACGATCATTTTGAGTACTTTGTTAATAAATATTAAACTGATGCTGACTGTAGGTACTTTAAAAACTCTCTACTGATAAATCTTGCTCACCGCCACCTTCGCGCTTCAGGTCACGGGTTTTTATGCACGGCAGACAAAGAAAAACCAATGCGTCAGTGTTGAGAAGTGCTCCATAGTATGTGAATGTGCAACAATTGAGCGAAATAGATCTTTGTATAAAAGTTACTCTCCGCAGCCGCACATGGCCCAGGCCCGCTGACGGGACTGCAAGCGCTTCAAGCGTTAGCAAAACCCGCGGTGTAACCCGCCGCGCTGTTCGGGTCATGAATAAGGAAAAAGTAGGAAGAATTAGCCATCCAGGGCGAGGCGCAAAGCAATGGACACATTATTTAATTTTGCATCTATGTGTTAGTAAAGAGGTAAAACAAGATTGATCAGTTCTGCTAAGCGGCGTTCCTAAAACATGCGGCAGCGAAGTGAAGGCTGTCGCGTGTCGTAGGCGTAGGTACCTACGTCATTATTGTTTGTGGCAGTGATTTAAAATGATGTGATGTCCTCATTTTTAAATACTAATAATCCTTAATCGATTATATTATACCTACTAGCAATCTTTGTATATCTGTAATCAATCTGTGAGATTATTAACAAAGAATAACGTGAAAGATAAATGCTAATTTAATAAGTATCTACATATCGCTACGCTGTTAGTCAATGTCATTAATGAACAAACAAACTTGTAGATTTTATTCGATAAGTAAATAACTTTTAATTTATTAACACATTATTTTGTTACCACTGTGATTAAAATACCTACATATATATAAATTGTATTTAACGCTTTTGTAACAAAGGACACATTTTAACTAATCGCCTTATAAAGCATAATTAATAAGTTTGATAAAACATTATTTTGTGTGTTGCGCTGTCATAAATACGACTAAAAATGTTAAACATTACTATAGACTTAACATCATGCATGCATGTTATGGTATGTGCATGTGTTTAAACAAAAAATTTGATTTGATTATAATGGAAAAGTCATCACTTTGTTCTAGTACAGCTTGAGTGTCCTCATGCAGTTTATAAAACTAAGTAGGTACCTAACGTAAGTTTTCATCTCAATCTGCATCCTATAGAGCTGACTCATTAGTGGTAGTGAGCCCGCTTTACGGTTCTATCCAATAGGTAATCCGCTATTCTGCCTATTGTCCGCTCCGCATAACTCAAGCATGTGAGTTAGTAAGTAAGTAGGTAGGTGTCATAAAATGGCAAAAGCTTTGTGACCCAAACACCCCGTATAACCGCCCCCGAATCTTGAGTAACTGAATTCGAGAAAAATGGACTAAATAACTATGTACCTACTGTATAGTGCGGAAAGTGAGTAACTAAGTAATCATCCACCTCGATGTCGGGAGTTTTCTTATCGTAAGATTAACGGAACAGCGTGCGCCGGTGCGCCTGGCGAGGTCATTAAATTGAATAAGTAGGTATACCTCACACTTCACGTGCTTCAGATATAATTCGACATTAATGACATGACAGTGTATAATGAGAACCCTGATAACAAAATACGTGTGTTATCTAGGCCAACTGCTGCAATCATGAGTCCACAGACCACTCCAACAACAGAATCTTTAAGTTCTCACCAGGAAGAGTTTGCCGGTAAGATTTCTCTAATCCTTAACGGTGTTTTCAAATCTAAATATTTATGTCAGTCCTAATGGCAGACTTGCAATGTCTCCTTTCACCCCACAGGGATGTCAATTAATGATCTCTATTTTAAATCTGGACCTGGATCAAATAATTAGTGTTCTAACCATAGTGCCTGACTTGCCACAAAAATTTAATAAACTTACCAGCTCCCATGAAAAGGTATAGCTTCTAAACGCAACATTAAACCCAACCCAATGGGTTAAAAGTAACACCTAGCACAGTCTCGGAATACTCTCCTGTGGTCATAATTTGGCCTTCATCAATAGGATTTAATTAAACTAACATGGGGTAGTTAGTTTGATCCTGAATCGCTATGAATAATTGTCAAGATTGGGTCAAGAAATCTAGAAAAGAACAGTATAATACTGTTTCAAGAAAATATCAACACTGATAACAATGCTTTTCAAATATCTAATTGCCCTATTTAAACAAATCTTGTAGGTATGTACCTTCTATATGTTACTTAGATAAGCTGTTTCTCACCAGCCGACTCAGTCCATTCATCATATTAGGGTCCCTTGTATAAGTCCAAAGACCACGGTAACCACTTTCCATCGGGTGGGCCGTGTGTGTGTCCTGCCACCTGTGGTATAAAAAATCTGTGACAACTGCTGACTACCTCGTGACAAATGAAATTTAATTTAATTGAAGTGTTTCAGAATACCCGCCTTTTTTCAGTTGTTTACACTTTGTATTTAACTCGATACCTACCATTTGAACGTTGATGGTTTTGATTTTCAAATTTTAGACTGTTAATATTGTAATCTAGATAGCAGGTTGTAGTATTTTAACCGACTTCAAAAAAGGAGGAGGTTCTCAATTCGACGTGTATATTATATATTTTATATGTTTGGTACGCGAATTTTAAAGCCATCTATTATGAACAGAATATTATTTTTCTTTCGGTGTTCGATAGAGTGCACTTTTAGAGTGGTCCCATATCTAAGAAATCCGGATCTGATGCTGTGATCGTGGAGAAGAAAGTAGAAACCCAATTAAAAATAATTACAAAGCGCCTGCTTGATTTGTATTAGAAACCAGGAGCATCAATGTGACTTTTTTCGAACATGCGTAGGCGCTTTCTATCAAAAGAGCACATCAGAACATTCACCCTGGTACAGACGGTAAAATTCTGTTAAGGACGCCACATCTCTACGCATCTGCAAAGGCTCTTGGGTGTTCGTGATCTCGGGATTCCCAATAATGCGCACCGCACGTCGCTGCAACCTGTCGAGAGCATCTAGTAAGTGTAACGTTACGGTTTAGGAGGCACATATCTACTAAAGAATCTATAGATACATGTTTATATGTATTTATGTAATATACCTAAACATGGCCGTCAAGCTGAGTGCCACCATTGTAACATTACTTAGTGTCTGTGACCCTCCTGCCTGAGATTTTGCCTTTTGCTTACCATCAGGCGAGGTGAAGTCAAGTTGGCCTGTCCTAGATAAGAAAAAAGTAATGAAGGGTATCTGCATTCAGTTTTTAATAAACAAGTTTACCGCACATTTGCTTATTTTATTCACGCACGTACCTCTGGCGTCAAGTCGGTTGAGTTCGAACAAATTTTTGTGAAATACGCGTGCGAACGTTGAAACTCGTGTCCAAAATGCCTCTCGGTAAACTAGAACCTTTTGATTGAAGTAGTAAACAATGGCAACCGTATATTCGGAGAGTTAGGCAGTATATTGTACTAAATGAGATAAAAGACACCCTCCATGTTCCGTTGTTAATTACGATTGTAGGTGAAGCAACGTATGCGTTAATGTACGATTTGTGTTCTCCGTCCCACCCTGAGACGAAATCGTTCGATGATATGGTGCCACCCAAGGCAAGCGGCAGGCACCCGCGGCGCGCGCGGGCAAACGATGGCGCTGCGGTAAGTACATACAGTGGTCAAGTGTCGGTATAAAAACTACAGTTGCGGTACATGTGATGAACATGGTCACTTATAAGTGATGTGCAGATCCGGGCGCGCTAGTGGCGATCGGCATAATTACGTGATCACATGAAGGAATGTTCAATATCAAGGTGACATGTCAAGGTAACAATTGTTACTTTAATCAGTTGTCGATCGATAATCAGCTGATAGAATGTGAAGTAAATACTGGGAGCCGTATTTGCACGATTAGTGAAAATATATATGAACGTTTATTTTTTAATAAGAAAATTGTAACGAATAACTTAATAATATGTAGCTATTCAGGTTCAGCGATTGAGTCGCGAAGTATCATTGAGGTTACAGTAACTTGCAGTATCTAACTACAGAATTTTTTTTCAACTAGGTATATCGTCATTAAAGGTGGGGCACGGCCGTTTTAGGCCGCAATTGATGCGTGCTTTGAAAATTACACAAATAAACATTAATGGGGTGTGTAATTTTCTGGACCATATTTGCGTCACTGGAGTCAATGACCCAGACCATAAAAAACCTTAAAGCTATGTTTAAAAGATTGCGTGAGGCAGGTCTGACAATTAAATTAAGTAAATGAATTTTTTTACAAGAAAGTGTATAAGTAATATGTAAGCTTTAATATTAATAAAGATGGTTTGCGACTGGATCCCACGAAGTTGGAAGTTATTTCCAAGGCCTCAAAATATATCATTATAATTAATTATTACGAGCGATTTATAATTTATTTAAAAATGGGGTGACTTGGGAATGGTCGCCTAAGTGTGAGCAGACCTTTATTTTAGCGAAACAATCCCTCCTGAGCGAGCGTGTACTGGCGCATTATTCGGAGGGGCAGCCACTTGTATTGTAGCGACCAAATACGCTACAACAACAATCGCTTCCGCTTATATTTTACACCTTGTAAAATCACGCCATACACTTAGCGATGACTAATACTGCAGGTGTGCATAGTGCAGTGTGCAAAACAAGAACCTGTTTAAGCCACGCCTCCTGCAGTAAAGCGCCGGTGCACCTATTGTTCTAGCAGTGGTAGTTCAAGATGGCCACTACTTCAATTGGCGGCCATAGTGAAAAGGGGCGTCAACAGCTAAGCAAAAACGGTCAAGACCGACCCGTTATTATTATTAGTTGTTAATTATTATTAATAATTTTTATTATATAAATACTCGTGTTGTTCGAAGTAAAGATTATTATGTTTTCATCACTCGGAATAAAAACAATGCAGTTGTAACTGTATATTATTACTACCTCTAGTATTCTCGCTACACGTATAGATAGCAAGTGGTTTAGGTACAAAAACCTAAATACCTAACCACTTCAGTATTATCATTAGATAGCAGCTCGTATGGCTTGGGTACAGTTTTGGCACATCCCTACCCAGATGGCAGTGAGAGACCAGTAAGTTGTGTGTCGCGTACGCTTAGCCCTTAAGGGGGGGCATTCTCCAAGCTGCGGCTAGCCGCTTACAGAGGTGAGTGGCTCGCCTGGCAGCATATGCTCTCAGTGTTGAATTTGTACGATCGGTGGACAACCGTCCGGACGATCTTCCTGAGATAACGGTAACCACTATTATAGTTGTTACCGTTATCTCAGGAAGATCGTCCGGACGGTTGTCCACCGATCGTTATCTCAGGAAGATCGCTCCGCGCAGGCTTTAGGTTATTTGACCGTAGTAGAAGAGTGTGTACCTATTGGCTACAAAGACATTGCGAAAGCAGCAGAGCCGGATGCATTGTTAAGTAAGATTAAGATTAAGTAGGATTAAGAGTGTGCCACACGGTGCTCGATGCCCCGCCCCGGTCTCAGCTGCACCCTTGGAAGTTCCCACTGCACCCCTGGCAGTATATACACTTCGATTTTGCAGATCTTGGTGGACGCCCACTCTAAGTGGATAGAAGCAGTTCCTATGTAGAGTACTAACGCCGACTGTACTACCAATGTGTTACGGAGTATTTTCGCGACATTTTGTTTACCATCGCAGTTCGTTTCAGATAACGGGCTCCCGTTTTCTTCCCTAGAATTTAGATAGATAATTCTTTATTGTACACTAATAGATTACAGTAGAACTTGTAGGTAGCATGCATACAGTTTAATGTACAATGGGTGGCCTTATCGCTGGAAGCAATTTCTTCCAGGCAACCTTAAAGAATATTGTAAAAATAACTGTATAAAACACACGACTTCGGCGCCTTATAGAGCTCAGGGTAACGGAGCGGCAAAACGCTGTGAAAACCGTAAAGAAAGCAATTAAGAGAGCATTGTTTGAGGGGGTAGGTGTGGATGCCGCTTTGCATAAATTTCTTTTCCAAAAGAAATTGTAAGTACTTACTTCTTGTTTTTTAATTATTTATTTTCCTTATGTAACTACCATTAAAGGTTGCGCTAATGCGGCAGTTAGTAAATTGTACATAGTAAATCTAAATCTATTCTACTAACTATAACTTATAACTAATTCTAACTATTCTATAACTTATAACTAATGACATACAAAGATGCCCTTGTGAACTCACTCAGAGAACCCGCAAACATGTCCACTATTTCGGATATCATATTGAGGCCTGCAGGTTCGTGCGCGCGCGGCACCGCCAGCAGCGGCGGCCGGCGACGGCGCCACACGTACCGGTCCGGCACACACAGACATAAAGCACCCAGTATTACTGGGTTATACAGCTTACCCCTCAGTACCGCCAACATATATGATACCAGCGCGACTTCACGCCTCACCCGTAGTTCATTGTAACCTACCATTCCCAATATGAATAAGGTGGGATACATTAGCGGATAATAAGGGTTCTGCATCTATAAAAGTTTGACAATATATTCACCGACAACGCCATGACTCTTGGCTGAAAGCCATCTCAGAAATTGAAATTGCAAAGTTTAGTCAAGATGTTAACTGTGTAGATTCTATAGTCCGACGTTCTAGTCAGTCTTCTAATGAACAGAGACTGTAGTGAATAAGTTACAATTAGGAGCTATTTTTGGTGAGGTGGAGGCGTATGGAAGGCGAGCTAGGCACCCGAACAGGATTAGTTCTACCACAAACACCACGACATACCATTGTTATAGGTATTTAATTAATAAGTAATAATGTACTTACCGGTATTTGTTTGAATAAAAAAATCATTTTGTTTAAGACAATTATGTGCAAAAATTTGAGTTGGTAATTACGTCACGCTTAAAAATTTAATAACTTTTAAAGTTGTCTTAATATATTTTTCCATACCAATTTGGTAATCGTTTTAGGTATTATTAGCAGACTTGCATGGGTTGCAACGGCAGCATCAGCTATATGTTACCAAAATTTCAACTAAGTAACTTTTGCAGTTTATAATATACGACCTGCTGACGAATGGTCAAAAAACGCAGTTTTCATACATAATAGGGTTCCGCTGATTACCTTTAAGCTAAAGAACCCTACATATAGTCGGTAATTAATATGTGATTTTTAATTGCATTCCAAAATCTATACTTACCTTAACAAAACCACCTAATTCTCACACAATGTGATTGAGAATCTCATTAATTGTTAATAAAATTGTAAATGTGTGTTTTAATGTTTAGTGTTCAACCTTTAATTTTAAACTGATTACAAAAAAACTCTTGTGCAAACAAACAGGTATGTAGATTATCTTTTTATTTTTTAAAGTATTATTCAACCACTCGCCCACATACAAAAGATTTTTGTCTAATTTATCGATTACCAAAATTTGATATTCTCTTATGCAACTCTAAATTCGTGTTGACAGTCGTAATCATCAGATACTCATGAGAATTTGCATTTGGATTATTTTATTACTATTATTTAAAATGATTAACTGATAAAGGTTAATCATCGAAGTCAATAGCGTCTTCGCGCGACATATGTAATCCAATATATCGCAATGTGGAGCGATTAAGTTTATCCTATAACATAAATATTTGCGCGATTACGTCCAGCTTATCTAGGCAAGTACACTCGTCACACGGCCACAGCCACTCGGCAGATCGGCACGTGCGGTAACACCGGTGCACAACGCAGAGCCTCGGCCCAAGCCTGCTCTCTTGCTGAAACCTCTACTCGTCTAATTCTGATTGTCTTGATAAAAAGATACTTCTTGCCATATGGTATAACTGTATCCGCGACTTCGTTCACATAGACTGAGATCTCGGTTTTAAATACCTATTACGCGTGGAACCTTAATTGTAATTATTAAATTATATTTAAAGTAGTTTAAGTTACTCCTTATAACATCACCTATCTGCCAGTAAAAATCCTATCAAAATTGACCCAAGCCTTACAAAGTAGAGCCAAGTCAAACATACAAACAAATTTTTAAACAATTCTAACTCTGAAGTCAGGTTTCCTAAGTTTTCAATTCCTTGTAAAAGTACATTCTAAATACTTAAACCAGAATGGAAATAAAATTACGCTGCTTTTTGTTAATGGGATGCCTTTAAAATGTCTGAATTGTATTTGAAGGTAAATTAAATAGTGCAAGATGTTGGAAAAGCTGGCAACTAGTGACAAGATAATATTTAGGAGTGAGTTAAAAAGGAAAGCTGTTTTACGTAGAGCTGAAGCACATGCTACAATCTATAGATCATACTGAGTCCTACAATAAACTTTATATTAATATTTCGGGTATTTCTGGATGATATTATAAATGCCATTGTATATAATAAATATCTTTATTGTCCTTATTTCTGCTTATAATATCATTTTATACTTATCGCCACACTCTTTAAATGACTAGCTTATGTACTCCTTTGTTATATTATAAGTAACTAACTACTAATGTTTGTTCATCTCCATCACTTGACTTGTCGCATGGACTCAGGTGAACCAATGGCTTCAGCTTCTGCCAGGGTGTCAGGCATTTTAGTGCCAAGAGTCTCGGGCTGCGTGAGGACCAGGAGACCTGAGATGATGCCCATACCGCCGAACATTACCGACGGAATGCCGGGCCAGTACTCCATCTAGAAGAGTTCCAATTAAAGAATATGACCATTTTATCCAAATATTGCACAGTTGTATCATACTCTCTGACAACAGAGACTTAGAGATTTGTTATGTATAAACTGCAACATTTCATTTCCTTGCTTCTTTTTCGTCCAAATATTCTTGAACTGTATTATAGCATTTATGGTAAAGTTTACTGTTGATTCCACTTTTAAATTTAAAAGGAGTAAAGAGAGAGTAGTTTAACCACTTTCCATCAGGTGGGCCGTGTGCTTGTCTGCCACATAAGTGGTATAAAAAAAAATAGTGGGAAATGTGGGAATGGCTAACATGCAATAGTTACTGTGAGGCGAAACTCTTGATTTTATGAATATACTGTGATTTGTGATTTATGATTATATCGTCCATTTAACGTTCTTGTTTTTCACAAATCTCGTCTGTGACCTTAGAGATTAATAAAAAAATCACAGTTATACCGGTAAAGCGGACCCCTGACTCTGAGGTGAACGCTAGGATGATGAAGAAGAAAAGATTCTTGATGAAGCGTTTACAGTTACTAAATACTGAATTACTAATCTTGTGGGTTCGACCGTCACAAATTGCAAAATTGTCTTTATGTCCAGTATTTACATTGTTTGTCAAGAAGTAAACAAAATTAAAAGGTTAAACTTACGAGTGCAGGAGTGAGAGGGGCCGTGATGGAGCCAATGCGTCCGATCATAGAAGAGAACGCGAGCAGGCTGTGGCGGTACTGCGTGGGGTACAGCTCCGACGTGAACAGGTACAGCGACGTGAACACCATCGAGATGCCGAACTTGCCGAACAGATAGATGATCAGCCGAAGTGTATAAAGATCTGGAAAGATGATGTTTACACGTTGACTTTATTAGTATTACCTACTTTAGCGCAGCACTTGACGTTTTTAAGTTAGAGTAGCTCTGTACCAACCATGTGGAATGAAGGCAAAGGCGATATTGCAGGCAGCACTGAATAAAAATCCAGTACAGATAGTAGGCTTCCTGCCTATTCTGTCCAAGATCAGCACAGCTGTGAAGAAGCCCGGTATTTCGATGAGTGCTGTCAGTATGAAGTTCAGGTACATGGTGTCGGAGAGACTCGTCGCGTTGATGCCCAGGCCATAGTAGACGAACGTGGTCGTGATCCACCAGATGGGGGTGGTGCACACGCGGCGGAGGAGTACCCGCGACTTCGTAATGGCTTGGATCAAGCTTATTTGTTCTTGACCACCTTCTGATTCCTGAGACCGAAAATCATATAGGCAATTAGGTTTATATAGTCAAAGTGAAAGTCAAGTAGTATTTCGTAGTTTATATATTTTCTACGCTTAAGGGTTAACTTCACAAAGTAATAAAATAATGACCCACTTCAAGTTTAAACGTAGTTTAAAAAAATTGAAATGAAGTGCAAATGGGGTTCTTGAAGAAGGGCATTAGGAATTTTTTTCAGAGTCGGCTGCACAAGTGTAACGCCTCTGGTGTTGCATATCTCCATAGGCCACGGTAACCACTTCCCATCAAGTGGACCGTGTGCTTGTCTTCCACTTAAGTAGTATAAAAAAGGGAAACTTACAGGTATTTGTGGAGGCAATGGCGGGTTCATCAATTTTTGTATTGACTTTTCAGAAATCTGTTTTTTATTAACCCGTGCAACATTTTCCAGGGTCGCCTTGGCTTCAACGAACTTTTGTTTAGACAGCTGCCACCTGACGCTCTCGTCCAACAGCCAGTAGTAGGCCACAATAAGGAAGCAAGGGATGTTTATGGTCATGATCATGTACCGCCAGGGCTGCACTCCCCAGGCCACACCGCCGAGAACGACTTGACCAACGGCGAACATCGACGAACATGTGGCACTGGTCAGCACTCGGAAACGAGGACCCACGAACTCAGTAGCTGAAATTTACCAATGCACCACTGAAGTACTAATACAAAATCCTATTGCTTGAAATATTTGGAAGAATTTGTGTTCTATATGTTATCAAAATATAAACTCCAGATACAGAAGTATTGTCTTACCAAAAATATACGAAGAGCTGTAAGTACCAGCTCCAAGGGTAGTCTGAATTATTTGTAGTGCCAGATACATGGGGTAATTGACTGAGAAGGCCCGAATTAAACCAAACAGCCCCAGGTTGAACACGCTGATGATAAGAGCGACCTTCCTTCCGAACCTGTCGGACACGTACCCAGTAATGGGCAGCACCAACAAAGTGCCGACACTATTGAGCGTGCCGGCCAGCGTTCGGAGCCATTCTTGACACCCAAGGTTGAACTGGACATAAAATTACAAAGAGAAAGATTTAATAAGAAGAAATGATTAAGATCTCCACTACTTTGCCCACCAGTGTGAAATACTGAACTCATATCCGGGGTAAAAACTAACTCTTCTGTTATAACTGTAATCTATCTTTGCGCAAATTACTTTAAACAAGAGTGTTCAGATGATTTTGTGTGAGATTCCATGGCTACAAAGTTTCACATTTTAAACAGGTTTTGCGAGAACCCCGATATCCCCAAAGAGGGCCAGATTTTTTTTATTTAAGACACGCCAACTTAACTTCACCTCGCCTAATGGCCCTGGTTCGACCAGGGTGCGAGGGATATGACTGCCAACTTCACCTCCAAGAGCCGGTTACGACCCATAGACGGCATGCGTTTTAGTCGGTTCAAGTCCGAAATAACCTCCCCCACTGGCTTCGGCGCGGGGGTTTGTGTATTGCGCACATAAAAACCTCGATATCTATGTATAAGCGTAAGACTCATAACCCCTCCCATCGGCCCCGGTGGTGGGGGTATCTGTGGGTATTTATCGCACGTAACAAAAAGGGTAAGACTAAAGCGATTTCCTAAATGTAGGTACACAAACACACTAACCTCGTAAACAACGGAGTTGTCTCTGCTGTAGACGAACTCTTCGTTGCAGTCGGTGGTGGTCGCCGTGAACAGGCTGGCGGGACAAGAGTCCAGGGTGCCGCTCCCCTGAGACGCGAAGCGCGAGCAACTCGAGAAGCCGGTGTTCGTGTCCGCTGAGGGGATGGCGTTCGAGACCCATTCAGGGATAAATGTGCTGTTCTTACTGGTCTCACCACACTCGCTGATGCGACATCTGTCAAGACATATATATTGATCTATATGTGTATGTAGTTTATGATATTTGTATATATTTAAATATGAATATATTATTATTTATTTATATTTAATTAATTAAATATTTATTATATAAAATTATTATTTGGGTACCAAACTAAGAAAACATCTCACCACAACATTTCGTGCACCTACCTTTGATATAAATATCTCTGCATCACCCTAAGGTTGACGGTCGGAAAAAACTGTGGCATTAAGTCCGCCTCTGTTACAATCTTTGTGTATTTGTACAAAAAGTTTAAATAAATAAAAATAAAAATTGCGACTAATGACAAAATCGTAAGTGTGGCAATTCATCTTGTTGATATTAACAAAAAGCTATTTTCGATACAAGGCCAAAATTACTTTAAACAAGGTTAAATATTAATATTCTGATAATATTATACTTTACACTTACCGATGTGGAATGGCTGCAGCTGAGAAGATGTACTCGCTCATGAAGGCTGACATGATGATAGGGATAGCTACCAGGAGCAGGTTCCTCAACTGGTAGAGACCGAACTGGCCGAGTTCAGTGACCAGCACATCGTCCAGCTCCAGGGGTTTCTCGAACACGCTGCCTTTACGTATGTCAGGCGCCGACGGCCCACTTTCACTGTGTCTAGTAGTCATCGTACTATTTATAATTTCTATTTTTCTTTCTCGGTCAGGCCTGGGCTGTACTTTTGGACCCACGTCCTAATGAAGCGTTGGCGGCAAGACAAAGCATTATCTATAAAAATAACAAAGATTACTATCCAATATTAACAACAAGGAGATAAAAGAGCAATAAACTTAATCTGTTCTCGTAAATTATAACAGTATTTATGTAATAAAATACTTATGTTTCGCCGCTACGAGTGCTTTTACATATTTTTTTTATTTGTTATTTAGGACACGCCAACTTGACTTCACCTCGACTCGCAACATATACTCAACTCTCAACTCAACACAATTAGAGGAAAGTGATAAATACCTTCTCCAAACATCTCTCTCATATTTACTTATAAGATTATACTTAGTCTGGCCATAAATACTGTTACAATTAAAATAAGAAAGATATTACATTTGAATTTGGAATCTGTCATTTTTATACGATTGTTCATTGTGTTTTCTAATTTTGGCGCAAATACATTGTACAATATTTTGCTATATTAAAATGGAGTGGGGTGATAAAGAAAACCGAATCGCTGTGATTGCATTACACAAAGTTGGTATGGAGCCGAATGTAATTTTTAAAACTCTCCATACGCTTGGTATTAGTCAAATGTTTGTGTACCGGGCTATTAATAGGTACAATGAGACCTCCTCTGTTTGTGACAGAAAAAGATCTGGCCGTCCACGTAGTGTTCGTACGAAAAAGGTGGTCAAAGCAGTAAGGGAAAGAATTCGAAGAAATCCTGTCCGAAAGCAAAAGATTTTATCTCGGGAGATGAAGATAGCACCCAGAACCATGTCGCGAATTTTAAAAGATGACTTAGGACTTGCAGCCTATAAGAGACGCACTGGTCATTTTTAACTGATAATTTAAAAAAGAATAGGGTGGTAAAATCGAAGCAACTACTGAAGCGGTACGCAAAGGGAGGTCACAGAAAAATTTTGTTTACGGATGAGAAAATCTTTACAATTGAGCAACATTTTAACAAACAAAATGACCGTATTTATGCTCAAAGCTTTAAGGAAGCTTCCCAATTAGTCGACAGAGTGCAATGTGGGTATTATCCGACTTGCCTCTGTAGCAGAAGGACAGATACGCAAAATCCCGGAATAGCAAAATCCCAGATTAGCAGAAGGACAGATTAGCATAAAGGCAGAAGTACAGATACACACTGAAGTCAAAATAAATTTTAAAAGTTATTTAATTCGTTTTATTAAAGACAAAATACATTTTAAAAGTTATTTAATTTGTTTTATTAACTTTGGCCAAACGTATCAAACATTCCATTGCAGAATTTTTATTATTCAAAAAGCTCGTGATAGCTTGATCAATTTTTTTATCTTTCATTGTAATAAGAGAAGAACGTTTTTGTGGTATGCTATTGCCGGTCAACTTCAGATCTTGGAAATATGCTTCTTTCTTTAATAGCTGTACAAATAGGAAGAGTGAAGGATTCGTAGGTATTTTTGTATTAATCCTCCGGTGCCATCCCTCAACACCATTCGTTGTCCTAAATTTTTCGTTGTAACAGCTAAGAATGTCCTTTGTGATTTTGAGGATCCATTGGTTATTGAAGTACTTTTGAAGTTCGAAAAATTCTGGTTTTTCGGGACACAAATCAAATATAGAAAGGTAGGCTTCCGGAATCAGAATTGCTGGCAATAGAGGTAATTGTGTGCATAAAGTTATTATTTTGTGCCCACCTTCAACTACAGTTAACCCAATTTTTTTAGCCATCTTCCAGACATTCTTAACAAAGTGATAATAGCAACCCTTGATAGTCACGTGTGGATAAACAAATTTGACAGCATTTATGGTTGCCAATTCGAAATCGCATTTGTAGACCGTGATTTTCATTTTAAATTGGTCTCTGAGTATTAAAAAAAGTCTTCTATACGTAGTTTCTGATTTGTTTGGTAACAGAATGTAAAGAAGGGGTACAAAGCTGACAGTATCTTCGTTATTATTGGTAATGTCTACGTGTAAGGTATATAGCTGATAAAAGGGTGTCGGTGTTACCTTAAATGTTCCATCACCGTAATATACCTCATATTTCATTAAAAGTTGCTTAGCCAGTGTAGTTCCAAAAATTATAATTCTTTCATCCACACCATCATCATATAAAAAAAAATTATCCACTAAACAGTGTGGCAGTTTTAGCTTCTTCATGTCTTTGCTTTCAGTGACTTTCAGATATTTTCGCCGCGATCTATATAGAGTGTCCCTTTTCATAGAAAACACAGGCAAATCATCATCGTCAATTGCCAGCAAATTCGATTCTTCTTTTCTCTTATAAATGTAGTTTTCAAATACTCTCTGTATTGGTTCAAAGTTTTTACATACTTCTTCCTTGCACTGGTCTAATATTGCATCCGTTGTATTGCGTTGAAAATCAGGGATGCAAGAGTGCTTCGCCTCCCTTATTATGTCATTTTTAGCATTCAATGTAATAGATGTGCTACATTGTTTTTTTTGTAGCAGCGCCAATTTGTGGTCCCACTCTCATTTTTCTTCACATAATTGTACCTGTGGCCGGCATGTAACAAAACACTTTTACCTTTTTGACTTTTAATAAATTTTAAATATGATCCACCGTTACTGGAACTAGCTTGATCCATTATTTAAATTATAATATTAAATTATTTGATAACTGAGGAAAATGTCTTTTATCAGAAAAACAAACATTGCATGTCACATTGAATAATAAATATAATATAGATCGTCTGATTGTTTATGAAAAGTGGCCATTTAGAAGAAAGAGGTCACAAATAGATATTAAGGTTAATAATAAGGTTTGGTTTGTATTATAATGTACACGACAGTACATTATCTGCCTTTATGCTAATCCGTCCTTCTGCTAATCTGGGATTTTGCTATTCCGGGATTTTGCGTATCTGTCCTTCTGCTACAGAGGGTCCGACTTCAGTGATGGTTTGGTGGGGTGTTAGCTATGAAGGAGTGACTGAGCCATATTTTTGTGAAAAAGGTATCAAAACATTGGCACAAGTGTATCAAGATACCATTCTTGAGAAGGTAGTTAAACCCCTTAACAACACCATGTTCAATAACCAAGTATGGTCCTTCCAACAAGACTCAGCGCCGGGTCATAAAGCTCGGTCCACGCAGTCTTGGTTGGAAGTGAACGTTTCGGACTTCATCAGAGCTGAAGACTGGCCGTCGTCTAGTCCCGATCTTAATCCGCTGGATTATGATTTATGGTCAGTTTTAGAGAGTATGGCTTGCTCTAAACGCCATGATAATTTGGAGTCCCTAAAACAATCCATACGATTGGCAGTGAAGAATTTTCCCATGGAAAGAGTGCGTGCTTCTATTGATAACTGGCCTCAACGTTTAAAGGACTGTGTTGCAGCCAATGGAGACCACTTCGAATAAGCTTTTTATATTTTAAATTGTTTTATATTTATGTATTAAACTAACACACTGTAAAAGTAATAAATATTATTTGCAATAAAAAAAAGTTTTTTCTACGTAACAATATTTATGGCTAGACTAGGTATGTGTAGTAGTAGTTGTAAACAAACAGACGTAATTTCTTTGAGTGTGGCCTAGAGAACTAGACTCATGGAGTGAGATAACATTTATTGGTGAGATTACAACTAATCCGATAAAGACTGCACTCGGTGGCGTGTGGCGTGCGGTGCGCTTACGCAACAATAGAGTCGATAGTGGGACGTCAATCACAGAGATCAAATACAAGTCGTTGCTGTAGTTTACATTGGAGAAGTTGTCGATACCTAACATGTTCAAAATCAATCAAATTGGTTTCGTCATTTCACTAGACATGTTAAAAAAGATAACCGCCCTAGCCGACAGCTACTACACTTTTACAGATTTAATATAATATAGTCTACTTTAATTAGGGGTGAAGAGCATAGAGAGCTAATCGAGTATTGTGGTCGGCAACATGACTGGTCCCTCACAGGATAAGCTTGCATGAAAGGTTTGGTGAAAGTAGAGGAAGAAAATGGAGAAGGTAAAGGTCGGCTGTAGATGAGGTAAGAATTTATCACCAATAAAATTACGTGCTGTTATGACAGTACACTGCATGTGAAATTGAGGACATGCCACGCCGTCCGCCATGTCGTGTACAACTACTGGTCAGCACTTTGCAGTTGTATTCAGTCTATTCTGAACTCTGACATGATTCGGTTGCCTAAGAGTCTCCTTTCCACGTCTGTATTTTAACCTTAAATAAATAGGTTTATACTGGGTGGCGCAAAAGTAAAGACCCTATTTGGTTCGGCTATAACATTTTTTCTAAATTAGAAAACTAGATTTAGGTTTTTTTAAATGTATATTTGTACCATTAAATTTCGTACCATTAGGATTTAAAGGTGATGTCTTTTAAATGGTGACCTCCAGAGTTGATACACATTTGAGCCCTATTTATGACATTTTGCATAACTTGCCGTGACACTTCCTGCGATATGTTCGTTATTTCTTGACGAATGTTTTCTTTTAGAGCTGCGAGAGTCTGTGGCTTGTTCACATACACCCGAGATTTCAAAAAACCCCAAAGAAAGAAGTCTGGACTGGTCAGATCGGGTGATCTTGCAGGCCAAGGCAAATCGCCAAAACGAGAGATAACTCGGCCTGGAAAAGCGTCCACTAAGAACATTGACACAATTATTCCACGTTCTTGGGGAGTAAAACGGTCCATGTTTATTTTCAGTGTATTTTACATTTGATCACTACACAATTTTCAACAACAGAAGTACAGAAAATGTCATATAAAAAAAATAAAGGTATTTTCTTTAGTGCCAGTACTTTTGCGCCACCCAGTATTTAACTTTCTTTTTTTAAAACTATGCCTGCCACCAAATTTTATGGGAGGCCATAAAATTTGGTGACAGCATTGGGATCCGGAATTCCCCAATATGTATCTGTATCTCAATACAAAAAAAATATCAAATCGAATTTCATATGCGACGGAAACTTAGACGTCACATACCCACACTATGTACATACATAGCATACGCTTCAAGGTCGCTTAAAACATTCCCGCGACAAGGTTTTAACGAATATCCAGAGGTCTAAGACAACATCAAAAACTTAAAACGATTCACTTTCACGGGACATACAATACAAAAAAAGATATTTTGTATACTTAAAGAACCATCTCCGATTACGAAAATCCCTGTCACCTCTATGGAAGGGACCATACAAAGTAGTTAAGATTCACGGTAATAGCACCCTATCAGTGTTAACAAACCGGCGACATGCCCGTCGTGACCAATAAAATAAATACTATTATTTTATTAGTTAGTGAGGTTAGTTATCAGTTGGATATTATTACACTTAGTATAGCGTATTATATTTATGAGTACTTAATTAAACAATACATATACTTACAATGTCTCTGTGGACCTACAAGTATGTCCAACCGATGACCTCAAGTCCTGGGATATATATTAACTATATAGACAGGATAAAAATTACCTCTGGTTTCCTAAATATCATTATGCCATTGGAAATTTCACACTTCAAACCCCACATAGAGAACTTAAATGCTACAATAGAACAAGTCGTACATTTATGTAAACAAACCGGTTTCATAGAACATCCAAAATGTCATAATACGACGGAACCACTTGCGGTCCAACAACGAACTTTGACCAAATCATTTCAAGTTATTTACCATTTAGTTGATAATAAATCCAAACGTGTTTGGATTGGTGGTATCGGTACTGTTTTGTCTGTTTGTTTTTGTGTTACCAGTTTTCAGCACGTTGAACGAAAATGATGCTGTAAGATATGACCAAGCAATCGAATCTATACAAGGTAATCATTTCAATGCAATACGCAACTAATTCATGGAAACCTGGACATTTTCAAATCACTAAACAATAAAATTACCTATATACAATCGGAACAGATGCAAGTCTCTTTAGACTGCTCTAACTCAAATCAAATACAGGAATTGACTATAATTGGCATGGGTATTCTTTCGATACCAAATAACTTTACAGCTTACTGTAAAGGTACTACCCTAATACCGAAACCTTGTAAACTTAACCTCACCATTACAATTAAGTTACCTGACTTTAACCTGTTAAATAGTACATGTTGTAAAGTAAGTTGTTAAATAGTGCACTGCATGTAAATACAATAGCCATGTTCAATTGTTTCGCGATCTTCGTTTCTTTTGTGATGTTCATGTTCATGTTTGAGCCACGAGTCCGAAAGGCGTTAATGTAACTACTTGGACAAATATTCTTATTAGTTACCTACATTTAATTCAAATTGGTCTCATCACTATTTCTGGTTTGGTGGTATCGTTTCGGACCCACGCTACCACCAGTGGTATCGGCGGTGGTAGCGTGGGTCCGAAAGGAAATTGAGGACAAGCCATGCCCTCCGCCATGTCATGTAAAACTACAGGTCAGCACTTTGCAGGGCCAGTACAGTTGCATTCAGTCTATTCTGAACTCGGTTGCCTAAGGGTCTCCATTCCTCCTTTTTAACCTTAAATAAATAGGTTTAAAACTTAACTTTCTTTCTTTAAAACGATGATTGAAAGGGACACCATAGCAGTGCGTGTATACGTGGTTGTTATAGCCTCGCGGTCGCCTTCTCATTGGCGCAGAGTACAGCTGCACGCCTAGTGCCAGTGCGGCTGGTAGTGAAAAAAAACTACCGGATTTTATTTTCTATGTATATTTAGTATTTTTTTTTATACCACTTAGTTGGCAGACAAGCACACGGCCCACCTGATGGGAAGCGGTTACCGTGGCCTATGGACGTATGCAACACCAGGGGTGTCACACTCGCGCTGCCGACCATGAAGAAACCTTCTGATGCCCCTCTTGAAGAACCCCATATTGTAGGCGCTTGGGAAAACCGCAGCAGGGAGGTCATTCCACAGCTTGAGTGTGCGTGGGATGAAGTTTCTTTCATACCGCACAGTGCGCACCGTCTCAGGTCGCAATGTGTGAGGATGAATTCCCTGCCTATGGCGAGAGGTGCGATGATAGAATGTAGCTACGGGCATCACGTCAAACAATTCATCTGAGCACAAACCATCGTTTAGGCGGTAGAACACACACAGTGAAGCAAAATCCCTCCTAAGGCTAAGAGGTTCCACACTACCTGTGAGTATGGGATTGTCAACCAGCCTCAATGCCCGTCTTTGCACTGAGTCGAAGGGGTCAAGCTGGTATGCAGGTGCTCCAGCAAAAAGGTGACAGCAGTACTCCATGTGAGGCCGGACCTGTGCTTTATAAAGAAGGAGTTGCTGCCCCGCAGTGAAGTACTGCTTCGCCCTGTTGAGCACTCCGAGTTTTCTTGATGCCAACTTAACCTTGTCCTGCAAATGACTTCGGTATTGGACGTCACTGGAGATATCGACACCAAGGATCCCGATACTCGAGGAGATGGTAAGCGGTGTGCCCAGGAATTGCGGCGCTACAATGAATGGGGTTTTCTTAGCGGTGAATACACATACTTGTGTCTTAGTGGGGTTGAATTGGACTAGGTTTAGTCGTCGCCAATCGGATACTCCAGAGAGAGTAGTCTCAATTTCAGACACAAGTTGTTCGCGACTCTTCTCCACCTCGGACTGAGGGATATTTGCACGGCCCGTGTAACACGTGTCCCCGGTACTGTCGTCCGCATAACAATGAATGGAGCCATCAGACAGCATGTCATTGATATGCAGCAGAAACAGCGTCGGAGACAACACGGAGCCTTGTGGGACACCAGCGTTTATGTTCATGCGGTCCGAGCAGCTGCCGTCGACGACGGCTTGGATGCTTCTGTTGGACAAAAAGCTGGAGATCCATTCGCACAGTCCCACGGGGAGTCCATAATATGGCAACTTCGCAAGAAGACCTTTGTGCCAGACCCGATCGAAGGCCTTCGCTATATCGAGGCTGACCGCTAGTGCCTCACCCCGACTCTCGATGGCCTGCGCCCACCGGTTTGTGAGATACACAAGAAGGTCACCGGTAGAGGGACGGTGGCGAAAGCCGTACTGTCGATCGCTCAGTAGATCGTTTCCCTCGAGGTATCTCAGGAGCTGTGTATTAATAACACGCTCCATTACCTTCGAGAGAAGGGAGGTGATAGCGATAGGCCTGTAATTGGTCGGATCTGTCCTGTCACCTTTCTTAGGTACAGGGTGCACGAATGCGGTCTTCCACGAGGGTTGGACCCGCCTTGCGGAGTATGAGAGTGCGAAAAGACGTGTAAGTACACAGCTCGGTGACACAGTGTTTAAGCACCATCGCCGGTATACCGTCCGCCCCACTCGACTTCCGAACATCTAGGGACTTAAGCTCGCGCCGGACCACCCGTTGCGTGATTTTAACTTCAGTCATGGAAGCACCGCAGCTGGGAATTATGGGTGGTTCGGCGTTCCCGTCGTTCATAGTCGAGTTTGACGCAAAGAGATTACCCAACAGATCGGCTTTCTCCTTAGCGCCATGGGCCGTCTGGCCACCATCGGGTTTTTGCAGCGGTGGAAGGCACTGGCAGAAGTTTCCCTCGGCAGCTTTGGCGAGCGACCAAAATGCACGACTGCCAGATGGGTAGCGCGCAAGCCGCTCGCCAAATCTGCCGATGAACTCAAAATTAGCTCTGGCCGTAGCTTTTTTACTAGACGTCGAGGCGGCATTCAACTTTCGCTTCACTTCAGCGATATTTGGATCTTTATTGGCAAGAGCCGTGGTCCAAGCCTGCAAGGTCCAAGCTGTATGCAGATTGCTTGTGGTCTCTTGCTTCTCTGCAGGGCCTATTAAACCAAGGGCGTTTGCTCTCTCCTGTTGCGATCCAGCGGTTCGGAATATAGCATTCCATACCCGCTAGGATCGCATCAGCTACTGCTGTTGCTCAGGAGCTGGGATCATTTGAAGTGAAGCAAAGCCGCCTCCACGGGTACGACGCGAAGAATTCTCGCAGTCCATCCCAGTTTGCCGACTTGTAGTGCCAGACATGCCACCATTGAGGTGGCCGCGGTAGTTCAGGCCGCGTGAGAGTCACTTGCGCCCGAACGAGGCTATGGTCCGAAGTACCAAGTGGTGCTTCCACAGTTACTGAGTATTCGTCCGGGCGCGAAGTCAGCAGAAGGTCCAGTATAGAGCTTCTGCGGCTCTCTATTTCTGGTGTTCTAGTAATAGAATGCACCAGTTGAGAGAATCCGTAGGTCAGTGCAAAGTTATGAGCAGCCCATCCCGCAAAATCAGTTCTAGGAGACCCCAGCCACTCTACGTGGTGAGCGTTGAAGTCCCCCAAGAATACTAAATCCGCGGTACGGTATTGCTCAATTACCTTGTCCGCAGACCGCTGCAGATGCTCAAACAATTGAGCTGTACCCAGGTCACAAATATTCATATACTCGTAATATTTATTATCAATGTAGTAGATATTGGCAAATTAAAAGCATCTCTAAGTAATTATCTCTCGACTTTCTTAGTTTGTTTAGTGTTAGTGAAAAGCATAAAGTGAAAATCTTACCTCCCTATAATTAATAGGAAAGTCAGGAAAAATACTTATTATAGATATATTATAAAAGATAATAAAAACGGACTGTGTGTTGCCACATGAACTTCGTTACAAAAAAAAACAAATGAATAAAAGGGGGGATATTCGTTAAAAATTTGCTGCGCGTTTCTTTAGGAACTGGTTCTCATTATTTTTGGTAAAACATGCTACATACGTATCGTTTTTTTAAGGATACCAGATTTGATTAAGGGTTTAAAAAATGTGGGTGTTATGTGAAACCTAACAAACTAATTAAAATAATCACTTCTCAATAAAATCACTACACATCATTTTCGGATAAGCAGCCCTTGTGACTTTAATCGGACATTAAATTTTCCTACCTAAATAAATACCTTTTTTAAATTATTCGGTAGGTACTTACTTGGAGCCGAAACCACTTCAATAAGAGATACACTCACGACCCCCGTTCTTTCAACCCGTGAGCCCCGTGTTTGAGAAGAACCACATCCAAGAAGATTATTCTTGCTCGACACAGCCCCAGCGTGATAGTGGCGCACTGTGCCAGCGTTGAACATCAGTGCGTAATCTTGGCCCGGCCTTCAACCAAGATACGAGCTGTCAAATACTTGTCGTTCTGCAATAATTCTACAAGCACTGTAACATCACAGGAATTAGGACACACTCTGAGATTACACTGTTTTCGCGTACATGCCTCACACATCTTGATATTCATTTTAACATTGTATTGACATATATTTTAAAGTTTAAAATATATGTCAATACAATGAATATGTACAATTTACTTACCACGTAAATGGTTTGAACATAATTCTCGTAATTATAAACGTAAGGTGACGACTGGTAGCGAGATAAGAGCATACAAATTGACAACAAGTTATATTAATATTAATTTAGACTATAGTGCTTATATCTTATGAATGTAACTACTATAAAGCATGGGCAGAAAAGAAACGATATGCTACAAATAAAGTTAATCCATAAAAAATATGTGTGACATGAGAAGCAGCTCTAATATCACACAGCAGATTCACTCAGGAGACCAGTTTTGAGACTCTCAGCGCTCCGGGCGGACGCTCCTCGACTAGCACTACCATGTCTTATTATTTTTTATTTTGGCCATCGTTAAAAATAAAGTCCCACACCCAAAGACACTGCTCGTCTTGGCATGAATAGACCTCTTTATTCCTTTTTCCCCTCTTCCTTCTTGCGGTTACAATACCAGGAAAGTATTCTCCATTTAATAATACTGTACGTGCTGACAAATAAAACAATATCATATGTAAACGTTGTGTTGAACTTTGAGTGACGATTGTTATCTGTGACTACGAGAACTGACTGACGAAAGTGTTACAGCCATAGAATCCAGGGTGGGAGACGCCGAGACGGGAGCTGGTGGCGCACCTGGGAGTGAGAGTTCTCACGCTCTCCACCTTGTTCACGGCGATGGACCGCTGCGCGGATGCGTGAGCGTCCAGCGCCTCCTTCTGCGAGCAAGCAATGCTCGTGAAGGAGGAGGCGGGGCGGTCGCGGCAGCGGGAGCGACGAAGGATTGCAAAATGCCCGCTTACGAAGGCAGCTCACGCACCGAGTGAAGTGGTGAGTCAGTAAAACGTCCCTCGGCAAAGACTCTGAAGTCGGAGAGTAGGTAGCTGATCACATCTTTTTTGAAATCAGCAGACAGTTCAGTTCTATTGAGATCACATATCGGACACGATGAATCATAAAACGTGCACTGTCTCGCCGCCACTCGGTTCGTGTGATCAGGCGTTAGTCTCTTGTGAGCGAATGAACAGTCTACAAAATAAAACGTGTGCGTTTGTGAAATATTTATTAATTAAATATTTACAATTATTGTAATTGTTATGGTTGGCTATTTGACATTTTTATAACTAACATATCTTATAGAAATACTTTTTTTTAGATTATCCTTTATATTTTACAATATCTTTTACACATTGAACAAAATAGGTACAGATAGCATAACATCGATCTTGACGAACAAAGTGGTCTTTGTAGTCAAGATCGTTCTGACACTGACTGTACCTACCTGTATATCAAATTATCATTATGATACAAATTATATTATCTACCTATAAATATAATACGCTACCTATGCTATATTCCTACCCATGAACCAATATTCTATATATTCCCACCGTTCTCGATTCGCCCCGTCAATTTTTCAACCCAAAATAGTGTTCTTTCACACTATCACGCTATTAAAAGGCAAATATTTTCGAGGGAATCAAGACTAACCCATTTTTTCCTAAATTATAATTTAGAACATACAATACAATCCGGGAAATAAACACATTTAGTAAAATTTGACCGAAGTTTAAAAAGTAGAAAAATGAGAGGACTAATTAGACTATATACCGAACTATTTGATAGAATGATAGGCTAGCACCAGACAACCCTTTTCATAATTATACCAAGTATCGGGACTTCTCGCGAATTATATTTTTTTTTTGGAACTTACTATTTCTGCCGACGTTTCGGATGCGTTGCAGCACCCGTGGTCACGACTTGACTGTGCTGCAACGCATCCGAAACGTCGGCAGAAATAGTAAGTTCCAAAAAAAAAAAATATAATTCGCGAGAAGTCCCGATACTTGGTATAATTATGAATTCACACCGCGAAAGTTTAAAAATAACCCTTTTCATACTACGATGATCAGTCATCATCATCATCATTTATAAACCCCTGCACCACCAAGGGTGTAAAAACACTTTTGTTTGTCTGTATTCTACGTCAGCAGGAACCATGCTGTAGTTAATTGGGTTATTTACTTACCCGTAGATGAAAAGAAATAATAAACTAATTTAAGATTATTAAATTAAGAATAGTAATGGTGCAGTTATGATTGATTGCGATTATTTATCATCCACCTAACATAGTATGATGACAAATAAAAATTATGACGTTACAACTGTTTAATTCATCAGTATCAGAATAAACGGGATATTTACCATGTTTCATTATTTTGAGTTTCCGATATTTCGGCGCTGTTGCAAGCACCATGATCACGGCGGAACTGGAGTACTGGCGGTGAACAAAGAAAAAGTTTTTTCTTCTAGGAGTAATTATATCGATCTACCCTCTTTCGAGTTCTTTTACTACGCGTATCTGCACTACTATTGGTTTCACTCTCACTACAAACTCGAACCCGATCTCGATCACGTTCACGACATACGATGCTCACTGTATCCACTCGCGATTTTGTTTTAGCTTGTTCCCGGTTGTTTTTGCAAAGACGGACCACTGGATGCCAGACGTTCGGTAGTTGAAACCCATCCTCACGATTGAAATTTTTATACTTTTTTATTTCAATTGCTTCCCTTACCAGTCTTGTTATATAGTGGCGTTCTGTCGAAAGCATCTGAGGGTTATGTAGCTCGATCCAGTGGTTCGTACCGGACTCCAATAAATGTTGAGCGATTGCAGATTTATGCGGTTCATTGTTTTTGACTGCCCTGATGTGTTCCTTGATTCGGCATGTAACCGTTCTTTTTGTTTGTCCTATATAGGAACTGCCACAGCTACAGTCAATCTTGTACACTCCCGGTCTGTCCAATGGGGAGCCATCTTTGGGTGAGCGCAGGCATTGTGACAGCTTTTTAAAAGGAGTGAAAATAGTTTTGACAGATACCTTCTTCAGGATGTTAGCGATCTTATCTGTCACTCCTTTGATGTAGGGTAAAAAGGCTGGCTGTCTTTCCACCTTATAGTTCCGGGGTTTATTTGTGGTGAGTCTTGGTGGTCTTATCCGTCCATTGTATCCATTCTTTTGTAGAACGCCGCTTATGTGTTTCAATTCTTCTTGTAAATGTTCCTCGTCACATAAACTATATGCGCGGTCAGTAAGCGACATCACTACCGAATTCAGATGGCGCGGTTGATGATGTGAGTCGGCATGCAGGTAGCGGTCAGTGTGAGTGGGTTTCCTGTACACGGAGTGGCTACACGACCCATCCTCACGAACACCGATCCTCACGTCAAGGAAGGCAAGGGTTCTTTCCTTTTCCGTACGAAATGGAAAAGGACGGATAAGACCACCAAGACTCACCACAAATAAACCCCGGAACTATAAGGTGGAAAGACAGCTAGCCTTTTTACCCTACATGAAAGGAGTGACAGATAAGATCGCTAACATCCTGAAGAAGGTATCTGTCAAAACTATTTTCACTCCTTTTAAAAAGCTGTCGCAATGCCTGCGCTCACCCAAAGATGGCTCCCCATTGGACAGACCGGGAGTGTACAAGATTGACTGTAGCTGTGGCAGTTCCTATATAGGACAAACAAAAAGAACGGTTACATGCCGAATCAAGGAACACATCAGGGCAGTCAAAAACAATGAACCGCATAAATCTGCAATCGCTTAACATTTATTGGAGTCCGGTACGAACCACTGGATCGAGCTACATAACCCTCAGATGCTTTCGACAGAACGCCACTATATACCAAGACTGGTAAGGGAAGCAATTGAAATAAAAAAGTATAAAAATTTCAATCGTGAGGATGGGTTTCAACTGCCGAACGTCTGGCATCCAGTGGTCCGTCTTTGCAAAAACAACCGGGAACAAGCTAAAACAAAATCGCGAGTGGATACAGTGAGCATCGTATGTCGTGAACGTGATCGAGATCGGGTTCGAGTTTGTAGTGAGAGTGAAACCAATAGTAGTGCAGATACGCGTAGTAAAAGAACTCGAAAGAGGGTAGATCGATATAATTACTCCTAGAAGAAAAAACTTTTTCTTTGTTCACCGCCAGTACTCCAGTTCCTCCGTGATCATGGTGCTTGCAACAGCGCCGAAATATCGGAAACTCAAAATAATGAAACATGGTAAATATCCCGTTTATTCTGATACTGATGTCAGTGACCATGATAGTTTAAATACCTATGTTTAATTCATACTAGTTCCCTTATAGCTTACCTTTTACTTTGCCGTTTAGTATAGACAGTCAAATACCCGATTGTCTAAAATTATTTGATAATTATAATTAGCACCACTGCACCACTCACATTTATATCTAATCTGCTGAATATCAACAATGTACGAATAAAATGTTGTTTAGAACAACTACGACTTTGGCTGCCTCATGGACTCTGGTGAACCCACGGCCTCAGCTTCCGCCAGGGTATCAGGCAGCTTCGTGCCGAGGGTCTCGGGCTGCGTGAGGACCAGTAGGCCCGAGAGCACAGCCATGCCTGCGAACATTGCTGATGGGACTCCGTACCAATATTTCATCTGTGAACAGCGTTGAACATAATCGTAGTATAAACAATATTGTATGAACAACATCATTAAATCAATAACTAGCTGTACAAGAATCACTTCGATCTCCATCTATTGTAGTACACTACTACCTGGCCCGGCCTGCGGTAGGAGTGGTAGACCCAAAAAGTGCTGGCTGACCCCGAAGATGACATGCGTGTCAACATGGATGACCAATACCGAAGTGAAAAGATAATAGAATTCTGGAGGTCAGATGGCAGCGACTTCACGGAAAATATCGAGGTTTAGTTATGACACAGTTAGACTGGTGAAATGGAATCCCGAACTCCGAGGTTAAAGCTTCGAATGAGACGGACTAACGTGAAGAGGTTGGTAAGGAATTTGGGTATGCGCTACCATTATTATTTAATCTATGGCGCTACGCCAAACTTTTATGCAGGATGTTGTTACTGGGTGTGATGAAATTATACTCACGAGTACAGGGGTGAGAGGTGCAGTGACAGCACCGATGCGCCCAACCATAGAAGAGAACGCAACGAGGGTGTGGCGGTACTTCGTGGGGTACAACTCTGCAGTGAACAGGTACAGTGACGTCATGACACAAGAGATACCGAACTTGCCGAGCAGATAGACCACCAGGCGAAACGTACGCAGATCTGAAAAAGTGAACAAAACTATGGGTGCTAATTCTAAGGGAGTAATAAAAACCCATTCCATCTGTTATATTAACCAT
Source organism: Eilema griseolum (assembly GCA_963662185.1). NCBI lineage: Eukaryota > Metazoa > Arthropoda > Insecta > Lepidoptera > Erebidae > Eilema > Eilema griseolum. Next base: position 325,840 of record OY759246.1, read on the forward strand.
TATACTGAGGCAGCTCAAGAAACTAAATGACGATTTACTGGAGCTTCATGGGGACACATTGAGCTGAAGATATACCTGTGGCGCTATATATTGAGCAACAAGTCACCAGAGCTACTCTGGGTACCTATACAATATTATGTAGGTATGTCCGACGTGACAAGCTTTTATTACTTCCGGTTTATATCGTTCATCTTTATAGCGTTACATAAGGCAAATATGAGTAATAAAAGAAGCACTAACTTTGAGGTATACAAATGAAACCAATATTGCAGACAGCGCTGAAGAAAAATCCACCGGTGAGCGTAGGCTTTCTGCCTATCCTGTCCAATATGAAAACCGCTGTGTAGAAGCCAGGGATCTCTATGGCACAGGTCAAGATGTAGTTCAGGTAGATGCTCCCGGAGAGGCCAGTAGCGTTGACAGACAATCCGTAATAGACGAACACGGTCGTGATCCACCAGATGGGCGTCGTGCACACGCGGCGTAAAAGAACACGAGATTTCCAAATAGACCGGATTAAGCCGGGTTCATCTTGAACCTCCTTAAAAGAAATAGAATAAAATTATTTTAAATAATGGATTAATTCGTCTTCAGGCAATATTTAATTATCATCTACACCCTTGCGTTAATCCCAGTTGCATCCAAAGCTCACTCGGAGTCTGAGGTCCGATTTCTCCACTCGAACCATTATTTTTTTATACGTACTACTAAAGCAAGCTAAATCCGCTAAGAGACTGTCGTCTGCTACCTTATTAGGAAGTATTACCCAATAGTGGAATGGGAGATTTACAAATCTATGTACAAAACATAAAACCTTACCGAATTCGATGGTGGCGACGGAGGAGTCATCAGTGCATTCATTGCCTTCTCACTAATGTGCCTCTTGTTAACACGAGCCACTTTCTCCAACGATGCCCTAGCTTCAGCAAATTTCTCTTTGGAGAGCTGCCATCTAACACTTTCTGCTAGCAACCAGTAATAAGATACAACAAAGAAGCAAGGTATATGTAGAGCCATGATCATGTAGCGCCACGGGCGAATGAGCCAGGCCACTGCTCCGACGAGCACCTGGCCGACTGAGAACAAGGACGAACAGCTGGCACCCGTCACCACTCGGTAGCGAGGACCCACGAATTCAGTGGCTGCAATTAAAATAAAAATCCTTATGATGCACAAATTAAAATTAAATAGATCATAATGTTTCATATATTTTTTAGCAGGCAATAATTATCACAGTACCAATACTAAGGAAAAAATACGTTACTTTGATCAACTTTGCACAATTCATCCGATTAGTTACGACTTAACCTTAATAAACAATAAAACTTCCCAAGGTTTCATTCAGTTATTACTTACCAAAAATATAGGCAGTACTGGAAGCCCCACCGCCTAGCGTGGTCTGAAGTATCTGTAGCGCCAGGTACATTGGGTAGTTCACAGAGAAAGCTCTGATCAACCCGAACAGTCCCAAATTGAATACGTTAATCACAAGAGCGAATCTTCTCCCGAACCTGTCCGACAAGTAGCCAGTGATGGGTAGGACCAGGAGAGTGCCAATGCTGTTGAGCATTCCTGCTAAGGCACGGAGCCATTCTTCACATCCAAGGTTAAACTAAAAGAAAGACCAGATAATTGTTTACTTAGTTCTTATAGTGGTAGTTATTGAACCGTCTGTGGGTCGATGATAGCTTGTGGCGAGATTGTCTTATTAAAACGTACACTTACTTCGTAAACAACAGTATTATCTCTGGCATATACAAACTGGCCATTGCAGTCTGTGGTAGTTGTGGTGAACAACTGAGAAGGACAGTAGTCCAGGGTCCCGTTGCCTTGTGACTGGAAGCGGCTACAGCTCGCAAATCCAGTGCTGGTGTCTGCGGGAGGAATGGCGTTGAGGATCCACTCAGGCTCGAACAGATTGCTCTTGTTGACCTCGCCACATTCGCTGATACGACATCTGTAAATCAGAGCTAGAATATTCATGATGTTGTTGGGTGTAGTGGTCATGGACTACATTTTTCATAGGTACTATTTATCTGCTAAATAATAATATGATTAAATACTGCACCAGCAGTTTGGTAGGCAATACTTGCACATATCAGAAAATTTTTCAAACAATTTCATGGGTCCAGCGTAACCACGCGACAATCTTATAATATTTTCCATCCGAAATCCAATAACAGTTTTTTTCAATTCGGAACTTACTATATCACCAATTAATGTCATAGCTCGTGAGTGGCTTTCAACTTATAACATTAATAAAAACTTGTTTCGATCTTTTAAACAGCAGTCGGGTTATTATTTTTTATTTTAAACTCGGGAGATGAATACCTTTCATTTCAGATCCCATTCTTCGAAATTCGTCCAGCCGTTAGGCCTATAGAGGGGAACAAATAAAACTACATATATGCGCATAACTCATTACCCTCACTAACGCAGTCGGGTAAAAAATGGATGAGATCACAATACCTGTGCGGGATAGCTGCTGCCGAGAACATGTACTCATTTATCAGCGCTGACATCATGATGGGAATAGCCACCATGAGTATGTTGATGAGCTGATAGCGCCCGAACTGGCCGAGCTCGCTGGCGAACACATCGTCGAGCTTCAGCGGCTGCACGCCACCCAGCGACACCTTCCTCTTATCCTCACTCGGCTGCTTGGTCTCAGGATTGTCGCTCCTTCCACTCATTGCTCTCTTTACGCTGAGTCCTCACCAAGTGAGTATCGTACGCCGCGACGGTTTGAAGATAGATGTATTATCATCAGTGTCTCTATAGATTATGCTATTGTTTAATGATAAATTCGGATAGATGTACAGATGATCGGAGATAAAAAATAAGTGTCATGTATCTATCAGTTTAATCTGTATCAGACTGAAACTCATGTAGAAAACACTATATGCTTCTCACCGTTTATTGCCCGTGGCCCTACTATGCTAATATAATATAGGTAGATTCACATTTCTGTCTGTTGTTATTTTGACATTTTACAGAATTTTGATTCTGATGAGGAAGGTGGAAGAGTTGGAAGTGTAAACATCCTGAATGTGCTAAACGACCTGTCAGTGATTGTTAGGTCACCTTCTTTCTATAATTTGGTTTTGTGCACTTTTATAGGAACGACTGTCGTCTGAAGTGGACGGTGCGACTAACGAGGCTGGCGGCTACAGTGCTGACACAAGTTGCATCCCACACCAAGCACTTGTCGTTCATCCAGGGAATTATAAAACTATCAAGACTATCGTATAACTGATCGTATTAAGAAAAAAACCGGTCACGTGCGAGTTGGAGTCGTGCACCGAGAGGGTTCCGTACAAACTGGAAATTATTATTTTATGTATTTCAGTACACGTGCAAACGGAATCCAGACACTCGTGCGTATGGCGCACGGCTTTTTCATTGACAGGTCATAAGTTCTGTCGAAACCTTATAATTTTCTTGCCGAAAATAAAAAAGTAATTAATTCTCATATTATAAATTTGTCAAATATGGAATGATCGAAGAGGGAAGGTGGAGTCGCGGTTATCGTGTTGCATTTTGCTGCGGAAACGTCTGTATTTGTATCTTTTCATTGCATTGGCGTCGAAGTTTCATTTTTTTCACAGCTTCAAGGTAATGGAGACGAGTATTTGGCATAAATTTGATATCGCCACGCATTCCTGAGAAAAAGGTCTTGACAGACAGACAGGCAGGCAAACAGACAACGAAGTGATTCTATACGGGTTCCGTCTTTTTCTTCCTGAGCTACGGAACCTTAGGGTTCAAAAATTATGAACATCACGAGAAGTCGTGACACAGTATGCGAGTAGCTAGAGTGCGCAGGCTCACTGACGTCGCCACACTCGGTTCGTATCGGACGAGCTGTCACGCTGCGAGCACCGTATCTCTGCTATCACTGTAGTAGTGAAGTAGGTGCTCTGCGGTATCTGGGCCGCGACACGCGACACATCTAATAGGTCAAGGTTGGTACAAACATGGGACCTTGGGCTTGGGACACATTGCGCATTACAAAACGTTGACTGTGACAAGAGACGGCATGGAGGCCCGAGATCATTTGAAGTGGAGAACGGAAAGCAGGAGCGCGGATCTCGGACTTCGAGGTGATGGTCTTGCATGCAATCGGGACGCAATGATAAGACCCAAATTAAGCATCCTACTTATATAGACCACACACGAAACTATCGACATGTGAGGATTAATGTTACGATAACAGCAATAATATATGATGAAGCTAATCACGTCATTGTAATTGATTACGATTATACAAAACCTACCAATAAAGATATTAAAGTAGATAGCGAACATTACCTCTCTAGGGAACTTTCACGTTTGAAATTCAAACGTCGAAGTCAAGTTGGCGTGTCCTAGATGAAAGAAATGTACATTGTTAGATTTGAAATCAAATCAACTTACAAAGCAACCTAACATCTAAGTTAAGTTTATTTCACTGAAGTGGGACCCAAGCAAAGGATATGATAGTTAGAAGTCAGAAGTCAGAAGTCAGCACTTTGCTAGTACCTTTGGTGTCCAAGTCAACCTCAGTTGTTAGTTGATGCACCTGCTAAACAAAGGACGAGTGCAATTTTTGCTTCCGAGACTAACGGCAATAGTATCCGGAAAAATCAACATACGTAAAAATTCTGAACACAACTAGAAAATCGCAATCTGGATGATAATGAGTGTCTCGTCAGAAGTAGAAGGTTGAAGTTTTTAGTGTCTGACACAACGGTCAGACAAGGTATTTCATGTATTTAGCATTATTTGATATTACTGATCTAATATTGTAAACATTTGCTATTCTTTGTTCATGTATAAATCTACACGTTTGCTAGGTGTAATAATTTCCACGAACGCGTAAGAGTAAGTTCAATTGTGTTACATCGACTTCCATAACTTCTATTCCTAACGGAAAATACGCTTCGGTCACTTTGCAGTGTAATGGCAAACTGGACGCAGACATAGGATCTACTTTGTTAGCATGTATAAGTGTAAGTATAAATAAAATGCATTCAACTCTCAAAAATATATTTTATTTTTCAATTTCAACATAATAGGCGTGACTGGTAGAGCGGACCTCAGACTTCGTGGTTGAAAGCTTCGGATCCGGCTGAGATTAACGCTCAGATAAGGAAGGGACGTGACCAGTTCCAGTATTATATCAATACGATACAGATCCTCCCCATCCTTGATTTATCCCGGTCGCATCCGAGACCTGCCCCTCGGAGTCCGGGGTCGGCAGATAATAACAAAACATACGTATATTTTCATATTAACATTAAAAACGTTTTACTTATTCTCTCTTTCATCTGTTTTGCATTATTTATTATGTACTTTTATATTTTTATTATGACATTAAAACTATTCAACAAATATGCTTAAATTAACTTAAACTAAGTAAAGAGAGATAATGTTACCTACCTACTTGTAATACTTTGCTAGCTATGTCGTCGTCTTCTTCGGTAACTTTTACAACCGTTAAAACCAAAACACGTGAATAATAAAACTATAAACAATGCTTACCTACTGCGTTATTTGGTCCCACCTCGTAAGTTACTACGATAGAAAGTGATGAAACATCTAAGTAATACAAATAAATATTGGGTTTTATGTTTTTAACATCGTCTATTTTGTTCTAATTATCTAGTACTTTCGCACTTCCTATGCCTACTAATATCTACTATCACAATCCTAATAGCTTAATTTACTTAAAATAATTGTGTCTTCAGTTTGGTACAACAAATATTATAATTAAATTTAGTGACAGTCACTGACAGAGAGAGTCAACACAAGGCAGCAGCTACAGGAAGTCTTCATCGAAAAGGTCATCGATTCTTTAACACAGATAAACATGACTATCGTTTGGCATTTACACTAAGGTTAATGCAAGCTTCTTGCCTTCTGAAAGCTTAAAGCAGATCAATACTCTCAACTACTTAAACCTTCATAAATTGTCGTATAAGTGTTGACAAATTCAAAGCTATTTTATTGTTGCTCAAATTTTAACGGTTCATTGCGATGAAATTTGCAGGACGTCAATTTATATTCCACCTTCCTACATATGTCTTGGATAGCTGAAATTTTACGACAGAAGAATAGTTTCATAGGTTGTAAAAATTCCAATAGAGAATTCTTATATCTGCTCAAAACGAAAGGAGTCTGGAGGATCTTACGCCTCCAAGAACGATATCCAAGTAGCATTTGAGAGTTGAAGTGCCGTCGACTCGACAGAAGAAGACAAAAGGAATAGATTCAGTTGTATTTGGAGTAATGCTCTGCCACTTCAAAAGAACTACCACGCGTACATGTCTCACCTTGGGCGTTGACTTTCCGATTCAACAATGAAGGAAGTCATGAAATTGTTATTCGTATAGGAGAATACTAAGATAAGCAGAAGAAGTCAATATTCAATTATCATGAATGAATTGAATGTAGCTGCACTGCACTATGTCGTTTGAAATAAATACTACAGACCCATATTTTCACTATTGAGTCGGTTTATAAATAAACAATTTTTATATCACATCGCACTCTTCGGATTCAATCAGCTACCAATATATTAATTGCTTGGTCATTACATGCTATAGCTAAGTCAATATTAATCTAAAAACTAGCACTACTACTACGCTGTTTGGTATATCGCTCCTCATTGTATTGAAGATAATATTATGTAGTTTAGATCCTGACATGATTATGGCAATGATACCTTACTAATTTGTTCTCGTACTGTCACGCAATATTTATCTTCTTTTTTACAGATTGTATATTTTCAGCCTCCTCGACAGTGTCAGGTAACTTGATGCCTAAAGTCTCTGGTGTCAAGAACATCAAGGCGCCAGCCGTGCACGCCATCACGCCGAAGATCAGGTACGGCAGGGATTCCATGTACGTCATCTGTAAGCACAAATGGTAACTTCCGTCAGTAATCACACTCATTTACTTAGTGTTTCAATACATTGTAAGGGAAAAAAATAGAGCTAGATAAAATTAATCAAAAATGCGAAATTGAAAAAGATAAAACAACTATAAAAATATAATAAATTAGTGTTCGGGAGAATTCAATTATAACGCAGAGTTTGATGAATTGAGGTTTTTAATTTGTACGTTTGTTACAATTTTTATAAATATAATATGACCCTTTTTAAAAACGGGTGTACGTAAGGTATATTAGATTGATTGTGCCGGCCGACACCCTCCACGCAGGCGCCGATGGTCGACCCCCTCTCCCCGCCGCTCGCACCTATAGGTCTCGCAACCGACGCTAGATGGCGCGTGGCGTAGCGCGGCAACATGGCCCCGGCTTTGAAAACAGCAGGTTTCGAAGGGATGAACACGATGTCACGATGTCATCAGATCACTCGCAGGTAGAACGGGTAATGGGCAGATTTTGGAGAAGGATCTTCGTATGATACCCGAAGCGGTGCGCAGATCAGCTACTCGGGTAATGCCGTCGGTACCCGGGTAGATGCGTATGATTCTACCCAACTTCCATTTTAAAGGTGGAAGATTGTCTTCCTTGATGAGAACGAGACCGTTCAGTTGAACTTCAGCTTGGTGAGTCTTCCACTTGGTACGCGTTTGCAGTTCCGTTACGTACTCGGTTGCCCAACGTTTCCAATAATGCTGTCTCATTTGTTCAATGATATCGTATCGCAGTAGACGATGACTCGGTGTGGCAGTCATGTCCTTGCAGGCTGGAGCAGTCATAGGCCGCCCGATGAGAAAATGAGCAGGAGTAAGCGGTTGTAGATCATTTGGGTCTGTAGACATGGCGGTCAGTGGTCGCGAGTTCAGGATGGCTTCAATTTGCGACAGGACAGTGCTGAACTCCTCGTAGGTAAGCTTCGTGCACCCTACTGCACGTCGCAAGTGATGCTTGCACGATTTCACCCCCGACTCCCACAAACCGCCAAAATGAGGTGAATGAGGAGGAATGAAGCTGAATTTTATACTATTATTTGTTGTAAAATTAATAATGTCGTTACTACTACGCCTAAGGCCTGATACTATTTCTTTTTCAGCTCCTACAAAATTCTTAGCATTATCTGAGATAATCTCGACCGGTTTACCTCGGCGAGATATAAATCGTTTTAAGGCAAGTAAATAATCGCTTGTGGTAAGGCTTGTGACTAATTCTAAGTGTATAGCGCGCGTACTCATACAAATAAATAAACATATATATCCTTTAAGAAGAGTAGATCCTCTCCCTCTCCGGTTCAAGATCATCACAGGCCCTGCGTAGTCTACACCGCAGCGCATGAAAGGGAACCCAAGTTCAAGGCGCTCTGATGGTAGATTACCCATGAGTGGTTGTATTGTTTTCCCTTTCATACGCACGCAGTTGACACAGTTGTGCACAGTTTTCCTGGCCAAGTTTCGTCCTCCGAGTGGCCACCAAGCCTCACGAATAGACGCTAACAACGCTTGTGGTCCACCATGCAACAACTGCTCATGTTCGTATTTAAATAACAATGTTGTAAATCTGTGTTTACTGCACAATAACACGGGATGTTTTTTATTGTAATCAAAATAAGGTGAGTTTTTTAGTCTCCCGCCAACGCGGATTAATTTATTTTCATCAAGAAAAACATTAAGACTAAGTATGCGCTTTGAACGTACTACATTATTTTTAAGTAAACTTTTGTATTCATTACAAAAGGATTCTAATTGTGCAAAGCGCGCGAGCACAATGATCGAAGCATCTAACTCGTCAACTGATAACAAACCGGTTTTACGGAGTTGTTTACTCGAGCGCGCGTTATGTATAAAACGCAGTACGTATGCAGTCGATCGCCGTAACCGATTGAATGATGAAAATTTATTATAATCAATAAAGTCACTTTTATATGTAACATTATTGGAGATCATACATACATTCACTGACTTTAATTCCGGTAATAATTGTTCATCTACCGATGTATCACTAGAATTGGTTAAAGTTACGTCTTTCAAGAACGCGGAACCGTGCCACCACATGTTATTGTTATTAAGATCGGCTATTTTTAAACCTCTAGATAACATATCTGCCGGGTTCTCTGTACCATTTATATGAAACCATGGCGCATCACCAGTCAATTGATTTATCTGAGATACACGATTTTGAACAAAAGTTTTAAGACGATGTGGTGACATTCGAATCCACCCTATGACTATAGTGGAATCAGTCCAAAAGTAAACATTAGGAAATGTCATTCTGAGCGAGCTTATTATTTTATTGTATAATCTTGCGCCTAACAACGCTCCGCATAACTCGAGTCTAGGGATGGTACACACGTTCTTAACTGGTGCAACTTTACTTTTAGCACATAATAATTTTGTATAAACGCATGAATCATTATTATAAGTCCGTATGTATGCACAAGCACCATATGCATCCTGAGATGCATCGGTGAAAATATGCAATTCTAAATTGTGAGTACAGTCGCTCATGACGTAACGAGGGACACGAACACTATCTATATTTGAAAAATCATTAAGTAATTTATTCCAAGTAACTTGCAAGTCATATGGGATTGCGTCATCCCAGTCGAGCTTTTGTAACCACAATTTTTGAAGCATAATTTTTGCCGTAATTATGACCGGAGACAATAATCCTAAGGGATCATAGATTTGAGATATTACAGACATAATAGTACGTTTAGTAACCTTGGGACTAAATTTTAATTGTGTCGTAAAATGCAATTCATCACTCGTAGCTTGCCAACCTAATCCGAGTGCTTTATTTTGACAATGGTCTCCGATTGCTAATTGTTTGAAAAAATCACCTTTTACATCATGATTAAATGTCCATTTACGCAATGGGAAACAGGCTGACCTTAAAACCTCGGTGGTTTTTTCGCATATTTCTATTAAATTATTTAAACAGTCATGACCGGTTATTAAATCATCAACGTAAAAGTCGTCGTTGATAACCCTAGCTATTACCTTATCATCTGTTTCGTATGCGAGCTGTCGTAAGCAACGTATACTTAGGTATGGCGCCGACGCTGTACCATACGTAACTGTATTTAATTGATAAATACACAACTCATCAGATGGGTTTTCTCGCCAAAGTATTAATTGCAAATTGCGCTGATCGTGGTGTACCAGTATTTGTCGGTACATTTTCTCCACGTCAGCGCAGGCCACATATTTATACTGTCGAAAACGAAGTAATATGGAGAATATATCGTTTTGAAGTGGCGGGCCTATTAATTGAATGTCATTTAATGACTTATTGGACGTAGTACTGGCACTCGCGTCAAATACTACGCGCAATTTTGTTGTTGTACTATGCTCTCGTAACACCCCATGATGAGGGAGAAAATAATACGGCTTTTTATAATCTTTTATTTGGGACATGTGTCCCAACTCAATGTATTCACGCATAAAATTACAATACATCTTTTTATAAGATGGTGATCGTTCTAATTTACGTTCCAATGAAAGAAAACGCGATTTTGCCATATCGTATGAGTCACCGAGTGTTTCGGCCGACTCCTTGAGTGGTATACGTACCGAAAATCTACCACTACTGTCCCGTACAGTAGTTTTGACGAATGACTTCTCGCATGAACATTCTTCTTTCGTTAAAGTGGAAGTCACCCCTACTTCCTCTAATTCCCAAAATTTGCGAAGTTGATCATCAATAATTGATGTTTGAGCAACATGACAATAGATATTATTTATACGCGAGTTATGATAGAAAACGGGACCCGAAACTAACCACCCTATCTTTGATTTTCGTAGGTATGGTCCATTAGAGAGACGGATCGTATCTTTGTTCAACAAATCCCAAAATATATCAGCCCCAATCAATAAATCGATTTCTGATGAGACGTTAAATGTGGGGTCTGCAAGGCAAACATCTTTCGGAATGCGAAATAAATTTACATCTATGGTTGCTGAGGGTAGATTGGACGTAATACGCGGTAAAACGAAACACCGTAATTGTGTGCTGTATTCATTAATTATAGAACGCATATTTACATCGCATACCTTATTCGACTGTGAGACGGATTGTCCCACACCAGATATATGTATAGTGGACTGTATTACCGGTACGTTTAAACGATTACATAATTTTTCAGAAATGAAACTATTTTGGCTACCACTATCCAACAGCGATCGGGCTGTCTGATAATGATTGTTACTATCCATGACTTCGATTAAGGCAGTGCACAGTAACACTTGTGACGGTACCGATGACGCCGATGCGTTCACGCTCGATACCGTATTCGCATGATTTACGGAATTTAATGTATGTGATACGATTGAAACCGATTTTTCGGCTGATTGCGAGTTAACTGAGCTTGACACTGATGGCTCGCACTTAGACGCATTTAAATAATTATCGCTGTGTAATAAACTATTATGTTTCCTTTGACACTGCCTGCATGGACCGAACCTACACTCAGAAAGTGGGTGTCCCGCACGTAAACAGTTTTTACATATGTTCTTGTTATCAGTAAAGTTAATTCTCTCTGACACAGACAAATTTAGGAAACGAATACAAGAATATAATAAGTGATTATCACCGCACATAATGCATTGGTGAACCAACTTGTTAGATTTAGCCTCATTATTACGCATTGAAACAAAACTATGTGATTTTTGTGGGTGGGAGGTAGTTTTGTGCCTTTTATCCATTGTATTATTTTTAGGTTCAGCTTTGTTTCTATGAATCATATCTAGCGAATTAGCACGGTTTCTTAGAAAATTCAATAAGTTATCTAATTGCAATTTCTCATTTTTCAATTCAGATGGAAATAACCCGATATAATTTTCCCATTCGAGTTCTGTGGATGAGTCTAGTTTTGACACAATTATATATATAATAAGGGTATCCCACGATTCCGTTGGCTCATCCAAGGATTTAAGTGCTCGTAAATTTCGCAATATAATATCAATTAAATTTCGTATTTCTTCAGCTGAAGCCTTTTTAATGGATTGTGCAGTGAAAACAGAACGGACATGATTTTGAATGAGTAACCTATTATTATTAAATCTTTCTTCTAACAGCGCCCACGCGTGGACGTAATTAGAGGCCGTGAAATCTAACTCGCCGATAACCTGGAGAGCTAAACCAGTGAGGGAACGTTTTAAATAATGAAATTTTTCTATTGCATCTAGATCACTTCGCTTATGAATCATAGACAAATACGAATTCCTATATTCGAGCCATTTATCAAACGTGCCATCGAATGAGGGTAACTTAATTTCGGGTAATTTTATTGAAGCTTTCGTTTTATAATGCGGATTTGAACACTGAGAATCGTCACTTTTGCCTTTACCTACATCGATAAGAAATTTTGCAATAGACATTGCGCTATAATATTGATTTTCTACAGCTTCCCTATAGTCGAGCTGTTTTATCATTTCAGTTTCGTCCAGAACACTTTCTATTTTGCTCTGAACATTATTAAATGTATCAAATAAAATCAAATTCGACTCAATACGCATGCTTAAATCAGCTTGCTGCGTTTCAGATAGGGATTTATTTTCAAACTTACCGACATATTTTTCGAACAAAGTTAGTCTACCTTTTAAAGATGCCCTTTGTTTCTTTAATTCAATTAAACTTAAGACATTTCCAGCTTCACTATACTCCTCTTCACCCATCCTAGCAGCTTGCAAGAATCGAAAGCTACTTACGTGGCTGATATCACCCGCAACGTAGATTCAGGTGGCGACGGAATTCTTCTATATTCTTCAGAACGTGGCGTGGTCTGATGATTTCAATTCGGCCGAAGGTCCAAATATGTTCGGGAGAATTCAATTATAACGCAGAGTTTGATGAATTGAGGTTTTTAATTTGTACGTTTGTTACAATTTTTATAAATATAATATGACCCTTTTTAAAAACGGGTGTACGTAAGGTATATTAGATTGATTGTGCCGGCCGACACCCTCCACGCAGGCGCCGATGGTCGACCCCCTCTCCCCGCCGCTCGCACCTATAGGTCTCGCAACCGACGCTAGATGGCGCGTGGCGTAGCGCGGCAACAATTAGTTTCTTATTATATCATCATCATCATCATCAGGAAGAGCACAAGCCGCGATGTGTTCAAGTCCAGGGTACGGCAGTTGATCACCACGGAATTGGCAGAGTTATCGGCTCAACAATAATGTTTTTACCACTCATGTACATTTATATATGTCTATATAATATTGTATTTATGTTATATATGTATATTAATCAGATATGTGTGATTTATAGTATGTAAGTATATGTACTGTTTATGTAAGTGTATGTAATTAATCTATAGTATTATCTACATGCTATCGAACAATCAAATTGATTTACCTTATTGAACCTAACTTATCCTTCATTAATATGCGCCTACCACTTACTAGCTCTGCACCACCCTATTGTAGATTGGTAGAGAATGCCTACAGCATTAAGTCCGCCAATGTACATCGTGCATAAAGAATAAATAAATAAATAAATAATCGCTGTTTCTATACAAACTTTATATCTCTAAATAACCATACCAAGACTGCGCCGCAAACTATATAAAGAAACTTAATATAATTAACAGAAGACTATTACAGTACTGACCAGTAAAGGTGTCTGTGGCGCGACGATTGAGCCAATTCTGCCGAACATGGAGCACGCTCCTAGCAGAGTGTGCCGCAGCTGCGTGGGGAACAGTTCCCCAGTGTAGATGTAGGTGCTGCTGAACGCCATGCTTATGAACAGCTTGGCCAGCAGGTTGAGGGCAGTTTGCAGCCAGCTTATTGCTGAAAATCGAAAATTCATATTATTACAACTCATGCTTAAGAAAACTTAGTTGCGAGAGGAGTTTGATTATTCTGTTTCCTACTCATTTCTGATCCACAATACTACTTATAATAAATTCTTGAACCATTCATAGTAACTAACTTTACTGTGCCTACACTGTGGTTTTCTATTCTTCTAGAGCCCACAGTGCACTAATATCCTTCTAGATGTCCATTTTAATCTAAACATGTCGACTTAAATTTAAATTAATAATAATATCACAGTAATATCAACTTACAGGTAGGTATGAACGGCAGTATCGCAAGAGATGTGCCACAAATGAAAAATGCTGTGATGATGGAGGTTTTCCTTCCAAAGCGGTTCAGCGTTATGGCGCTGAGGTAGTAGCCAGGGATTTCCACTAAGGCCGTCAGGATATAGTTGGCGTAGCTGTTGCCCGCGAGGGACACTGAGTTGATGGATAGTCCGTAGTACACGAACGTTAAGGTCATCCACCAAAAGGAACAAATGCAGAATCTGAATATGATTGTTCTAGACTTGAACACTTGGTACTTCAAAAAACCTTTTTCAGTGTTAGCTTCAGGTTCTGTTTTCTTTTCCTCGTCGTGGGGTTCTTCTGACAACATTTTAATGCTCTCTGGTGATAGTTTCGCTTTATTTACATCGGCCGCTTTGAAAATGATTCTAGCAGCTTCTCTTTTTCTATCTTTGCTCAACAGCCAGCGGACACTTTCTTCTATAAACCAGTAATAGGCAATGAACAGAATAGAAGGTGTATAGATAGCAATGGTGTAGTGTCTCCAGTAGGGAACTGCCCAGGCGACCAGCGCTGCCGTGACCTCGCCCATGGCAAACGTCGCCGACATTATGGTTCCAGCAACAACCCGTTTCTTTGGTCCTACCATCTCGAGAGCTGTAAAGATTAAGCTTTTGTAAATCTTACATCAGGGTTTTTACAAGACCTATACCTATTGAAAATACGATATAGCCACTTACCTAGCACAAAGCTCGTGGTATAAACGCCGCCACCAACGATGGCCTCAAGAAATTCCAAGATAATGTACATGATGTAAGAGTTGGAGAAGGCTCGCAAGGTTCCAACTATAGCAGGAGATACGGCGCTCAGCACCAAAGCGACGCGCCGACCGTAGCTGAAACATACAGGTTCTTTTTCTCTCTACTTGCTACAGGCTAAAGTGTTGGCCGTTAGACTACATGTTGTGTCAATAAAAATAGAATTGCAGTATAAAAATTACCAATGACAAAAATAAATATAGCACTGAAAAAAATGGCAACAAATATTTTATGCCCATTTTTGTCTTTCCACAACATATTTTATGTTATACAACATAATATTGTGTTGTGTAGTTGCGTGAACAGCGCCTATGTATGTCATAGAAGCAATTGTTGTTGATTTGATGGAATTTATTGAAGAGTCTGTTGTCTATCTCCAAAACCAATACTTTATAGATCTTTGTAGATCTTTGTAGATCGGCAATGTGATTTTCATCAAAACTGCTCATTTAGAGTCAGAGACCTTCTAGTTTATACGCGAATTAGTACCTATAATAATAATAAAGCTTTAGTGATCCCTTACATATGAATTACAAAAAGATTTAATAAACGAGACGTATATGTCGTGTTATACATATATGCCACTCGTATGTGCAGTGAGGCCACCGAAAGCCACGGAAAGGCGTTTGCTGTTTCCCTTGACATTTTCTAGAAATTTTACGATTTGCATTTATAAAATGTAAATTGTAATTTTGCTGTAAATTGTCCAAGTATTTTATTATAAATACATGACAGAGATAGGCTGTATAGTTAGCCGATGATAGCAAGTTAATTAACGCTAGCTCCAATACTCACTTATCTGACACGTATCCTATAAAGGTGAGCGCCAGGAACGTGCCCGCGCTGTGCACTGTACCCACCATCGTGCGCTTCCACTCCTGGCACGCGAGGTCGAACTGGACATAGAGAAGGATTCGATTAGGTGAAAACAGAATACTGGCAGGATTAACCTGCCGTTTACTGAGATATAGTACCCAGTGTGGATACTGCGGCAGGAGACTTCTGGCGTTTCACAATACCACATACAATATAGTTATATCGTTTCACCGTTTGAGCGATATGGCCCTCAGTTTTATGGTCACATTAGATGCTTTTTCACACCCGACGTAACGGATCGGAGACTGCAGAAAGAAGGAGATGCGTATGCTGTTAAACAATTCGTTATAATATCCTAAGAAATCTTTATGGTGAATCTAAGAAAAGTGGCGTTGTTCCGTCTGGTTCTTTATAGAATTATTTGTACTTTCTAGACGTATCACTCAGTCTTTAATACTAAGTCTTTTGTGTATCTAATATGTTAAAGATACCGTCTTCTTAAAAAAATCTCGACCGGTATCGTTCAAACACTATTCTGGGTTATGATACATGCAGTAGGTCGAATATTCAATTGTACATGCATACATATGTCATGTCTCTTTCCCATTGCGATAGGCAAAAATATCATTTGCCCACTTTTTACAATCTTTTACCTTTAATAAGTCATAATTTTCACATATGCGCGCTGACTACATGTGTTCTTGACCTAATTGTATATAAGTGACACATTACAAGTCATAAGTATGTAGGCACTACATATTAAGGTCGATAGTTTATTTCACATCAAGGATTCTAGGAAGTCCAGTGCATTTAAGGAAAATTATGTATTTATACGTCTTGCCTCACATTATATATTTTAATAGTAGCTGAGGACTTTATAAACATCCTTAAGGTAAAACTGCATTATTGCGTCCTGTGATTCGAGAGCAAACTATCTGTACTGTAAGGTGTTTGAGGAAAACCAGGTCGTCTAATGTTCACCTTCGACACAAGAGCTGATAGTACTTCATGATTGAGTTCCTCTTCCTGGCTAAGCGAAGACTTATACATTTATTCATGCAAGCCCATCATCATGACCATGACTCATCACTGCATATAAGTTCTCATTCACTGCTTCAAAAATATCCATTGATTCAAGTTATTTTTGGTGCGAGTTCCGACTTTAGCACGAACTAGAGAAGTAGTCTAGAATTGAATCACGAGCATTGCCAGTGATTATAATTCGACTGCTGAGCACAGTGAGTGATTTAAAGGCACGAGACATGAAAAAATATTGCTTGCGTGTGAAGTACAAATTTTCACTTCGACCAACGGGAAACAGTTTTAAATTCAGTTGAGAGAACAAAAACTACTCTTAGTGCGAGTGATGGCATTGTACCCACCCTCTGCCCTCCTCTTCGTAGTAATTTCAGATAGTGGTTCTAAATTATAAGCACTTTTCTAATGGAGTATAAATAGGTACATGAATACAAAATTAAAATGAATTTTTTTGAATTAGTTTAGGCGGGATTCGAACGAGTGATAATTCATAAATTTTCTTATCTTAATCGATAGCTTACTAAATGATTTAAATTTTCATTCAATACTTTGGGCACATCATTCATTGGTGCCGTTAGTTCGTACACATATCGGTAGAGGGCTCCTACCGACTTCAGGCGAGGTTCGGTGGTTCAGTGCTCAAAGCATGTCCTGGTAAGAGAAAGATCGCGGGTTCGAATCCCGCCTGAAGTAATTCCAATTTTTTTCTATCTCAATCGATTTGAATTTAGCCAGCATTCTAAATGCTTAAAAATATCATGAAATGTTTTCTTTCTTTCAAAATAAACAATATTATTCTGAAAAATACTTACAGTTGCTACAATCGTATGGTTGCTCTCATATACCCAAGCGGAACAGGGTTTCGTTTGGTTTGATAGGAAATTCTCCGGAGAGCATTCTTCGCCGATAGGCACCAGCCTCTCGCATCGCTGGCGGTAGTCTGGCAGCGCCCATGTTCCCCAACCGTTGGTGTTGAACTGCGGAGGGTCGACTTCGCATTCTGGGACTTGACATCTGAAGTGAAGAGATGAAATTATTAACATGGTGGTTTTATCTGAAAAGCATACGGATTCGCCTGATGACGTTGATGCTCATAAAACGCTTAGGTTAGATATCCATTGTGCGTACAGATGGAACTCCCTACTCTTATAACCTGATAATCTTACAACCTGCGAATTATCCAGAATCCCTTTCCGCGTGTTTTTTCATCGTAGCCTATCATCATCACTTCAGTAAGAAAGATATAGTCGTTTGATCTCACTTGAGCCTTTTTTCGGGCGGAAATCACCTCAGATTTCCCCTCGGACCCCCCTTGGACCTTGCACTCGAACCTACTAAAATCGCAAGCCGTCTTCCGTCATCAGATGTCGGGGGTGTAAGACGGCATAAAACATATAACTCATTCAAAAAGGGTGTTCCCGTCTTGCCACCGGAGGCAAGGGTTCACGCATCGCACCACCGCGCGCTCTAGCCTGCTTCTGCCAGGGTGAGAGGCAGTTCTACCTGTCACCCCTAGACCTGTACTCATATAGAACGAAGACCACAAACCATTGTACAAGAGGTAGAATACAGAAAAGGTGAAGTTTTTTTGCACCAAAGTGTCTTGTTGATACCTGCCTAAAGTTATCAGCTCTCCACGTGAAGCCACATTTGTGAATTGAAAGAAGCAACCTGCTTCGGTCTGTTGCGTATGTGAATTGATGAGTTTTTTGAGATGCTAACTTGACCTTGTGCATTTAAAAGATTGCGACTGGCGACGATTGTTGGTTAATATACTCACGTAGGTATACTATTCCTATTGTTATATTATGTTATTTCAAAAAATTCAAAATAATTAATTCCCTCACGTCATTAAGTTCTTATAAATAGGCGACTAGAGATAAATTAATCACATTTGAATTGTACCACATTTAAACTATCAGTCTTATTATCACTAATCGCGTGGAGAATGGTTTTAAAAAACTTGCGAGGAAAAAACACGGCTCTGACTTACTTATCTGCCAGTTCCTTCTTATATCATCGTATTCCTACGTTAAATAATAATAGTCTATTTCAACACACCTACTCATGAAGTGGCTCTAATTTCCCCGCGATTAGGCATTTAATGACACCTGTAATCGAAATGTGTCAATCTCAAAGCTATAATTAAGAAGTGAATTAGGTATATATATTATTTATTGCTTTTTTAACGTGTGAAAAATACCCGTGGATACCGCTCTCTGCCGGAGCCGGTGGGAGAGGTTACTTTGGACTCGAACTGACTGAAACGCACGCGTGAACCATCGGCGCGAGCAAGGTGGCGAGCGTGAGAACTCTCACTCCCAAGGCCGCCACCTGGACTCCAAACTGAATTTCGACAAATGCTTTTACGACAAGATTTTTCGACAGCATGAAACTCCGATACGACTCAATTTCGACAATATTTTAGATCGAAACAACCTAATCTCGACACTACTGTACTCCGACAAAGCTTTTCTTCGACATGACTTTAATAAGAAACGACGTTAGTTCGACGACGTTTTTCTTAGACAACAATGCTTGTCCGAAATAAATTAAATTCGATATACCCTCCGCGCGGCCCGCATTATTGGGAGTCCTGAGGTCACGAACACCCTCGAGCCTTTGCAGATGCGTAGAGATGTTACTTCCTTGGCTGTATTTTAACGTCTCTACCATGGTGAGTGTTCTGATGAGCTCTTCTAACTAATCCCACCCTCTCCTTTCCTTCACAGGACAACACGTGTAGGGCTTAGATGTCACCCTCACACTGCGCAGAATATACGAGCAAGAACCAAGTGGTTCGGAGACTCTTTTCTTTGCCGCACCACCAAGACCTGAAATTCATTACCACGTGTCCTTCTTTTTACTGCCCCAGGTCCTTTAAGCGGGGCGTGAAAAAGCATTTGAAGAGGCCGCCAAGTTGAGTGCCACCATTGTAACATTACTTAGTGTCTTTAATGGTGACCCTCTTTCCTTGGCGTGTCCTAGATAAATTAATGAAAAGGTACGAGAGGCTGCCGTGTGGCCGCTCTAGCCCATTCCCTTACCTACTCTCTCTCGTCTTACCACCGCTACTACGGAGTGCCCTTGGTTGATTAGTTGTTAAAAAAACTTTTGATATGAAATATCGTCTTCGGAATAGTACTTCACTTTTATATAACTGTTTTCTCTGTTGTTAAACTCCACATTTTCTACGTTCCAAAAAAAGAAACCTCCTTCTTTTAGTCTATGGCCCATTACTAGATAGATGCGGAATAATAAAATATTTTTCCCGCTATTAAGAAAACAATATTCCCTGTTGAAATTATAGTTAATTATTCATTAAATTGTCTACAAGTACTAGTTATGAAGAAAATTATCCTCATGTTGTATACCGCCCGTAAGATGTGAAGCCCTTAATGTTTATGGAAAGTTTACTACCTGAAAACTACAAGGGAAAATGTCTGTTTTTGTATTATTTTCTTCACAAGTGTGTTGAATAACGTCGTATAATACACGTGTGTATTGATGGTTTCCGTCCTCGGCTCTCTTAAGACCCTCGTCGAACGACTTGGGTCTTAATAGCGCCTCAGCGGCAATCACTTGGACTGATACGAGTTGGTGGAAACTACTTCACACCATGGAACCAGATGACCGCAAACATATAAGTATGTGGTTTTATACCATGAACAGAAACTTGCAACTTGCTAGATTGATTTAGTTACTGGTCTAACCACTATAAGACGAGAAGGAAAATTGAGGACAAATTTCAATATTTTTTACACTGGTTTTTCCTACTAGAAATAACCGCAAAATAAACAAACATATTATTTACACTTTAATATTTTTTATTTGTTTTGCGGTTGTGTTCTATTGCAATGATAACGATAAAAAAAATCACGAGTACAAAATATCGTCAATTAACAGGATAATGTAAGGAATAGTCACGAGATTGCTAATAGCTTTACCAAACATGGGTTATTTGCGAATTACATGTTACGCGTGAATTACTTAAATGTGAGCCGCGTGGTTACCGGCAGAGTAGAATTTGGACCACTCCATGTCTTCTCATGCGATGTCGTACAAGGCGAGGGCTGAGATAGGGCTGTGATCCGACAGATATATACAGCCCAAACTCAGTCTCAGATGCATTACTTGAGTCAACCATTGTGCCTGGAAGACGGCAATAGGCTCATCCTCTATTACGTTATTTCACCTTTGCCAAACCTTTCGGAGATAAAGGCGTCATTGTATGTATATATGTATTATATGTTAGCAAGTGGTATAGGTACGGACCGAATGTCATGCGATAGTAGTCAAAGTCGTCAACCCAACAAAGCCGACTTGAGAAGACGCCGTCAAGAAACTCGGCGGACATTTTACTTAGTCTGAACAACTTCTGTGGTCTAAACACATTAGTTTGTTTGAGCGAACAGCTCATTTCCAAGCTTGTTTATAAATGTTGTTTATGTAAACATTTTAGGATTTGATAATACCCTTTTTGGCACAGTTTATTCTACACTATATTTTTAAATTTATTCAAAGATAAATCTCTAATTCAATTAAGAGTTTCTTGAAAAAGAGTATGCTGTTGTCCTTTAAGAATTACTATTTTTTTGGAGTCTACTATCACAGACTACAAGATTCTTTTTGTCTAGCATTTATATTATAACTGTCACAGACTTCAAAATTGTAATATATTTTCCCTTACATACATTAGGTTCTCGAAAATTTATTGTAACACTACGTTTAACATGTCTATTTGTAAAAAAATTTCCTCGGGGGGAGACTCTAGTATATATAATAACTCGCACAGCCCGCTTTTGTAATACAATTATTATGTTTAAATCCACGGATTTTATTCAAAAGAATTCCATAGTTCAAAATATATGAAAATATTTAAAATAAACTGTTCTAGCCATATCTACGTCTGTCAAAATCCAAATCATTTTTTTATTTTACTGCGCAGGAGGTTGAACTTAATCTACTGATTTTTTTTTCAATAAGTGATCCCACTGCAGTTTGGCATCAATACTTAAACCTAAGAGCATCGATGATTCCACGCGGTCTCGGCACTTTTCCATTGAGTTGTACATTGCTTTCCACCTGTGTAACGTTACATAGAGTAATTACGGCTAAGATTATTTGTACATCTTAAACCAATGGACCACTCTTGTGATTGATTGCAGCATTCAATTCGTAATGATTATTTTGATGCTTTTTAAATTTTAAATATTAACGAAGTATCGTTGGCAAATAAAATGATCCTGTTTTTGTTCCTTACATACTGGGTAGGTCATTTATTTATATTAAAAATGTTCAAGCGAGGTGAAGTCAAATTGGCGCGTCCTATATGTTAAAAAATTGTGAACAAGCATCGGTGTAGGTACCTCACATTTCACTGAAATTTTACTCCATCGCCTGTAATCAGTCGAGTTAGGAAATAATACAGGTATTCTTCCATCATTAATAATGTATTCAAATGTTGGTATCTATTCATTGTACAGACTTGAGACTTGTGTAGAATCATTCATGTCGCGTGATCTCGAGCTAGTACGACCAGTGGGATATTCTCATGTAAAATGACTTACCTGGTACGCTACTTTATCTAACACAAGAATCAACAAGATCTGACGATAACAAAATAACATACTACAATTGCTAACTGACGCCTGGGTACTAATTAAATACAATAGATTTATTGTGCAATGATTTTATTTACTATTAAACTTAAAATATTGCGGGATGAAATAAATTTGAAAAGATATGCCAATCAAGGACATAGGTACCAAGGAATCTATACCTATGTATTGATTGTTATGAAAATAAATTAAGCTAATTGATTAAAAAAATAACATATCCATATAAAAATAAATATATACAAACATCATTAAATACATACACATGTAGACCAATACATACATAAATTTAAAAAAATATAAATATGTACGTATTTGGAAGTTATCTAAATTAAAATATAAAAACAAAAACAGAATATACCTAAACAATCCTCCCCGTTGATGAAATCGGACGTTCTATTCGCTCTATGCTAACTTTCCCTCCCCCCCCCCTGCGGGATACCGTACTTCCCACTTCTGAGGACCATCATCTTAGATGAGCCTGGAACAGCCGGGGAGCGCAGGATTTTATTTATTTATTTATTCATTTATTGTTAGCAATATAAGCTTACAGTATACACCAAAGCGCTTATATGCTGTAGATTACATTAGGCATTACATTAAATTGCATTATAAACACATAAAAATTAAAAATACTTAGTCACATTCTACAGTTCGTCAAATAATCAGGTGAACAACCATTCAATAAAAAAAATAAAAAAATGTCCAATACAATACAAATGTCAAGCGAATAATGTCAAATGGAAGGCAAGATACTGACGCAAATCATAAGAATTAGGTAAATATTAAATGTCAATACAATAATGTCAGATAGGATTAAATTGGGAGATAAAAATACATTCGTACTACAATGTCAACATTCTTTATGACCTACATAAATATCCCCTCACACTCACACTAATGGCACTAGTTTTTTCATAAAATATGTCTACATCTGGATTCGTTTCCAAAAAAATATTTAAGTGCTGAACACCTCTAAAAGTGGGACTCTTCCATGCCAGAAAGCGCCACGCCGGCGGGCAAGTGAAAAGTTGATGCCGTCGCCTTCCAGCCCCCCGCAAGTACCCGTCCGGCACATAGAAAAGGATGCACTCGCGCACCGATGGGTTATCCACCTTATTGTTCAGCAATAGACAGTAATGCATTATTAGTACGAATTCCCGTCTAAAGTGCAATGTATCGAGACCAATCATCCCAGTCACGAAAATGGAAGAATAGAGGAATGGATAGTAGCCATAGGCGCGCTTGTATAAGTAACGGGCAATTTGCGCTGAACCCGTTCAACCATCAATGCATATAGCTGTTCTGTGGGATTCCATACTATAGCGTTATACTCAAGTACACTTCGAACATACGCATTGTAAAGGAAGTTAATAACTTCTATATTATTAAATTTAGAAGAGGTTCTAACTTTAAATCCCAGGGATTTATTGGCTTTTTTACATACTTGTTTGATATGTTCTCGGAAATTTAATTCACTATCCATAGTAACACCCAAGTCACGCATTGTGGTTACACGCTCCAGTTGTGTTCCTGCTAGTTCATATTTTGCCACTATTGGAGTACGAGATCTAGTGAAGGTAATTGTTTTACACTTGGAGACGTTAAAGGACAATTTATTTCTAATGCTCCACGAAACAACCGCATCAATATCTGCCTGCAGAGCCATACAATCCGTATCGCTAGCGACAGGAAGGAAGAGCTTTAGATCGTCAGCAAACAGCAGACATTGAGTATTAGTAAGAACCCTAGGTAAGTCATTTATCATAATTAGGAATAGAGTGGGGCCCAGATTACTACCCTGACTTACGCCTGACCTGGTATAAAATTCACTAGATATATGATGCCCAATCTTAACATATTGCCTACGATTTCGCAGATAATCAGCCATGAATTTAAGAAGCTTTATACTGAACCCCAAGGATGCAAACTTCACTAGAAGGATATCGTTATCCACGAGATCAAAGGCTTTCTTAAAATCAAAATATGCTGCGTCTACCTGGCAGCCTCTCGTTACTCGAGAGCGTAAATAGTCTACAAACGTTATATGGTTTGTCAGAGTAGAACGTGCCGGGCGAAATCCATGCTGGGAGTTATCCAAGTACTTATTAATATTATCGAATAAAATCTTATTTATAATAGACTCAAAGATCTTCCCAAAACTTGACAATACGGCTATAGGTCTAAAGTTAGTAATGTCGGTCGAAGAACCCCCCTTAGGTATCGGTGTTATTCTAGAGACCTTCCAGTCACTAGGATAGACACACTGCTGGAGTGATAAATTATATATGTGCAAGAGCGGTTCCTCGAAGGCAGATATACAATCCTTGAGTAAAAACGCCGGTATATTATCGGGACCACAAGTAGAGGTAGGCTTCAGACGTCGAACCGCTCGTCTTAATTCTGAGGCATTTACGTGGCTAACGCTAAAACTGATTGCACTATATCCTGCTTCAGTTGCTTCACGTTCAGCCGCCTCCGCATCCAGCTCCGGAATGTTTGGATGAAAGACCGAACCAAAATAATGTGCGAAGGCATCGACCGCGCTTTGACCCTCGACAGTTACATTATTATAAATATATTCACTATTTTGGTTTAGATTTTTACGTTTGTCCTTTACATACCTCCAGAAAGTAGCCGGATCGCGAGTGATGTTGTTCTCTACGATATACATATATATCTCAAAAGCTACACTAATGAGTTCCTTGACTTTGGTCCTGTAATATTTAAATAATTCTCTATTAAATTGTAGTCCATAAATTTTACTTTTTTAAATGAAAGTATTTTAATTTTATATAATAAATTATTTCGCTAGTATACCATGTTGGATATATATATTTCCGACTTGATGGATGTTTTTTGAAAGGTACATGCTTGTCGATTGTACTGTTTAATTTGTTAAACAGTATATTCACCGCCACATTAACATCACTCGGAAGTTTTAATTCGGACCAATCAATTCCAGCAATATCTGAGTATAGGCTCTGGAAGTTTGCCTTCCGGAAATCCCACTCGCGGATAGTGACATGATCGTACCCCACATTTTGTCCACCACCGGTCTTTGTACATCTCGGCACGGAAAGCAACACTTCCAGGGGTGGATGGAGAGCATCAATTTTCACCAAGGGTTCAATGTCCGATGTTACAGAAACATCATCACAGTCTAGAGTGGTTAGAACTAAATCCAAGATGCGTCCCTGCTTATTACAGATGTTATTGCATTGTCGCAGCCTACAATAACTCAAAAAGTTATCAAATTGAAGTTTTACATTGGCACTGCAAGAATATAAATTAAAATCGCCAATAATTAGAAATTGGTGCTCAGGGTATGTAGAAACAGCATTCTCCATACAGGTTAAAATATTTAGATACCTTTGATCACTATAACTGGGCGGCAAATATACAACACATACTAGCAGCCTTACATTTTTCCATATTATCAAAGCAAACAATATTTCTTTGTCCACAGTTAAATTATCAATATTTTCTATTAACTTCACTGTATAACAGTTTTTTACTGCTAGTAGGACACCACCCCAACCAGTATTGCCAGCACGATCCTTACGGAGCACTACATAACTTGATGGGAATAGTTCCGAGTCATATACCGAATCCATTAAAAAAGTTTCGTTAAGAAAAATAAAATCATAGCAACTTGCTGTAACATTATTATAGAAACCAGTAGTCTTTGTGCGAAGGCCTCTGACGTTCTGGTAGTAAATCAGAATTTTCCTTGTTTAATGGAAAAACATTTACCGACCACTGCATTCCTACCACAATTATTTTTCAAGAAAAAGCTGCAGGGATTGTTCATCTTTCTCAACAGAATGTGTATTGAATACAAGACTACGACATTTAAGTTGTATTGTTTCTAGTATATCTTTGTATACATTTTTAATTCCACTTCTATTAAGTTTGCCACTATAGTATGAAAACATGTCAAAAGATAAATTACGATTTGAGTCAATAAAGTGTGCATAGTTATTATTTTGTATGTCCAAATTTAAGAAATTATTAAATAAATCAATTTTATAATTATAAATCGGTGCCCCACATACATACGTGGGAGCACATATTAAAATATTTGTATGTTTTATATGTACCAATGACTCTCGTATTTTTCTTACTAATGTATTGTAATCTTGCATATTATACTTAAAGTCTCTTTGTCCAACTATGATAACACAGTAGACATTTTCATCAAAATTATGAAATTTACCGTCAATGTTTTTAAGCAAGTGTTCTATGCCGCAATTCGGCAAGACATACCTACAATATTTGAATTCGCGGCCAAAGGTATTTTCGACATCTTGCAGGGTGCCGCAGGTGTTACTATTAGTCAGGATACATAATTTTCCTCGCTTGTGTGATGTCTGAGCCATAGAAGATGTGCCAGCAATGCGTTGTGTTAACGAGGACTCTTGGCAATCTTACACCCCGGCATCTTAAGACTCAGATAGGCCATGCGGTTTTCGTCGGTCCGAAGCCGACATAACCCGTCCTAATGGCCGACGGGGGTGTTATCCAAGGGAAATTCATCAGGAACAGAATAGATCTTGCTGTATTGTTTTTTTTGCTTCAACCTGCGAACTTTTTAAACTTTTTGCAAACTTTTGTAACCAGTTACGATCGAAGTCTTTTTGTTTTGTATAAATGTTGTGCAGGAAAACTGCGAAAACCAATAATGTATACACAGATGGTTATATTTGGACAGTCAACAGTATATTTATTTGCTTTTGTCTATATGTACCCATTGGATGTTCTGTATAAAGACGTATTGCTTAACAAGCTGGTATAATCGTGAGAACAACATTCCATTTATCTATTATTATTGTAAGTAGATCTAATCAAACAATTAGGTCAATTATTTACTATTAAGTCAATTATTGACAACATAATTACTCAACTGACAACACAGATTGCGGTAGGCAGGTAGGTATATAGGTGATTGCAAAAGTTGTAAAATGAACCATGGAATAAAGAGGATTAAAATTAATTCTTTTAATGCTATGTGAATGAGGCAATATTGTAATCTAGTGTATTATGAAGAGTAACACATTATGTAGGTTTTTGTACCTGTGCACTGTATGGACAACCTTATAATTTTGTGAATTTTATAAACGATATTTTTGTTCGACGGAGTAGTTATTTATTGCTGTGTGAATTTTGTTTGTGAAGGAAATGAGAACGAAAAGTCATTTTGAAGTGTATACACTGTATATTACTCTCACGCTTAACTAACACACACTAAACACAACCGTTGTTGAGCCAGATGAAAACCCTGCGATTCCTATTAAGATTTACACAAACACTAAGTACCAATGCACTAGGTGCTGCATCAATCTGTATAAAAACAGATTGGTGCAGCACCGGGATTCTCACTTCCCTGGCCGTCCTTTTCCCTATTTTCCTGATTCATCCATGCAATCCTTTCGCATGTGGGTAACAGAAAGTAACTGTTGGTACTTTTGTTAAGTAGCTCTCATACTGTCGCAGAGCCTCTCGCTCCTGACGGTTACAATATCAAACAATAGGTACTTCTGTTCACAAAGCAGCTTACGAAGTGTTAGCTGTTACTCAGTCGTTTTAGTTTAAATGAACGTTTATGAGATAAACGACTACATACAGTAACTTGATTCCTCGTAACAACTAAAAATAAAGTAAAATCCAAATAACTTTTTTTTACTTGTGTATGGTACGGTGGCAGTTAAATTTTTTAGTTTAATTAGGTTACCTGACCCTGAAAAAATCTTCTAATGCCCCTTTTGGACAACTCAATATTGTAGGTTCTTGGGAAAACTGCGGCAGGGAGTTCATTCCACAGCTTGAGTGTGCGTGGGATGAAGTTTCTTTCATACCCCACAGTGCGCACCGTCTCAGGTCGCAATGTGTGAGGATGAATTCCCTACCGATGACGAGCGTAATGTAGCTGTGGGCATCATGTCAATCTATTATAAGAGTATCTCTAAAATGTAGGTAGGTGTCCATACTAACATTATAAATGCGAAAGTAAATCTGTCTGTATGTATGTTACACTTTCAAGCCTAAACCACTGAACCTATTTTGATAAAATTTGGTATAGGGATAGATTATTGTCGACACTCTTCGTCCCAAATTACACGCTTGCTCTACAATGATTACTGTTTTTTAAACATTTGGGACTAATGAACAAGATCAAGGATCAAGTTTAAACGAAATACTCTCTAGAACTGTCTTTAAATTTAAATACCGCTCCAAGCTTCGGACGTTTAATCCGTTCGTAAAGTTGGTTGGAGTGGGTTCACTACGTTAGTGTAATGGCTAAGATTTGACATCGACGAAAAGGTATACACGAAATTTTCACTTTTTTACATCCGTTTTAATTATACTTGAGGACCTCTTTTGATTTTAGGCTAAAATGCCGTTTTTATAAGTATTTACAAGTATTTACATAGCCAAGTCCTTTCTTATAAGTTTTTATAAGAAAGGACTTAGGATATGTTCGGCAGCAATAATAGACATCCACGCGGGCGGAGCTAGTATCATTATGATACTACTATGTATTCTACGAGTATCTACAAGTAAAGCCCTTCATAAACGGAGTAGGCCATGGTTCACAGGTAAGTAGTCTGATTGGCTCCTTGGGACGACTCACTTGATAATTTGCAAATCACACATAAGTTTTTGTTTATAATAATAATAAATATTCCACAACATTCTACACAACGCTATCTAGACCCATAGTAAGCATAGCTTACCATAGCTTGTGTTAATGAATCTAGAATGCGGATAAACATACTTAGATACTTTTTTTTGTAAATACATACATATTATACATAGAAACACCCAGACCAATGCAAATATACATATACATGCATACAAATATTTGCACTGAGCGGGAATCGAACCCGCGCCTCCTGCATAGCAGTCGAAAGCTCTACCGCTACGCCACGGAAGTCGTCGTATTTTATAGGACACGTCAATTAGACTTCGCCTGGCTGAAGGCAAAGTCTCAGAAAAGGGGGTCACCATTATACACATATAGCATGTGACAATAGTGACACTCAGTTTGAAGGTCTCATTATATGTTTTTTCACGCCATGCTAAAAGGACCCGGGACTGTAAGAAGAAGGAAACACATTAATGTTGCGACAAAGGAAAGAGTCTCCGAACCGCTTGGTTCTTGAACGGATATTCTATCGAAGCCCTGTGCCTGTTGTCTTATGTAGCAAAGGAAAAGTTGGGACTAACTGGAAGAGCCATGGTACAGTCGGTAAAATATTGCCATGGAGGCAACATCTCTACGCATCTGCAAAGACTCTAGGGTATTCAATAATAAAAATTAAAAAAAAGCGAGCAGTATTCCACGCAGGAGCGAATATGTGTCTTCTTGAGATGACACCGCTGCTCCGGTGTGAAAAAACGTCTCCCTCTTTTCAAGACTCTGAGTTTACGTGAGGCTGTTTTGATGATGCTCTTGATGTAGATTTTGTTAATCAGGTTGCAGCGAACATCCATACCTAGGATATTGAGTTGGCCTGCAGTTGCAGTAGCGGGCTCTGATGAGTGGGAAGGGACAGATAAGGATAGTTCTAGAAACATTTCATTTCTAGTAATAGTTAATGAATTTTTATCAGAGACTACGGCTAGACGTACTAAATATTGGCTACAATAATGAAAAAATAGAAAGAGTTGACATTATAATTTTTTTGGGATTTATAATTGACTCTCAGTTGACCTGGCGGGCCCAAGCTGAGGACATAGGTATGCCAGAAACTGAGCAAATCTGCCTATGACATTTACAATCTTACAAGAAAAGTAAATATGAAAACAGTACCGAAAAGGTATATCATGGCGTCGTCGTTTCTACTTTAAGGTTTGGCGTCATATTTTGGTTCAACTGTGGCCAGAGATAAACCATAGGTATTTAAACGTCAAATGCGCTGCACTAAATCAATGTTTAACCTGAAAATATTCAAGGCTAATGGGCTGCTGCCTTTCCCATGCCTGTATATTATGGAAATATCTGTGTGCGTTAAAAGCAACCCTGAACTATTTAGTACAGTCAGTGAAACTAGATTAAGAACTGTAGGTACATTTGAGAACTCAATACCAAAATCGACTTTGCACAATAGATTTTAATAGATTACTTTAAAAAAGTGTTATTTATAACAAGATACCTGGCATTATGAGAGAGTAGCCCCTTAGGATATTTAAAAAGAATTTAACTTTAATGCTACTAGATAAGTGCTATTACTTTGTATCGAATTTTTTTGCTGATAAGTTTATTTCCAACTAAAATTGTGCGATGTACATACACTTATTTTATCACTGACTAAAAGCAGACATTAGTAAAAGGGCCCACAGAATGAATTAAGTCGATCATTGAAATAATACACCTATTCCCACGTCCTTCCCATAGCCCTACCAACTATCTTGGTTATAACGGGCCGAATCTTGGGAGATGCGCACCCTACTGGCGTCTGCTCTCTTTCAGGCGCTCATTTCTTGACTCCCTACAAATTATTTTATGTGCCCCACCATTTTCGCTCTCTCCCCTTTCTGCGGCAGCACGCCACACTAACAGGCTTCGTCGCCGTTAGAGACCTCACGAGCTTTGCGCCTCTCGTGCCAAACGCGCGCAAAGCTCCGCAGCCGTCCATTGAAATAATAGTAAGTATTTTAAAGGATTCTACCGTGGTTTATTACGTGTCATTTTATTTGCGACTTCTCCTGCGGTAACCTACGACCCTCAGACGACATGCGTTTTAGTCGGTTCAAGTCCGACATAACCTCCTCCTCCGGCTCCGGCGAGGGGGAATCAGTGGGGATTTTTCGGACGATAAAAAAGGTGTCATATTATTATGTACTCTGATACAGACGTTATACTTTTCTCCATTCTACATCGGCAGTCGCCATCAACCTGTCAGTTTATTGCAGGTGAGCCGACTTGGTTCGGATATTCTCTTGATTCAGTATAATTAATATTCAGCTGAACAATGGACCATTAAAACTGGTTAAGTTACTATTGTTATCTGAAGTGGTCATGGTGGATGTCGGTTCACTGTGTAGCCGTATTTGTACCTAAACACATTAATCCCTAAAAGTCCCTGTAAAAATATTTATTCTCACTTCCACCTTCTCTATAACTAGCAACATTCACTGGAAATGTAACAACATAATATCAATATAACAATTCACTTAGCTAATAACTATGAGTCAACATCAAAATGTTAAGTGGGAAATTGTCAAATACCATTATAAAAGTCCTAATCATTATATCTATTTGGATTTTCCTGTCGATCAGTTCGTCAATGTGTGTAATACCTCCGATATCTTTGCAGTGAACATTATCACGAACTAGACTAGATGAAATGTTGTTTGCTCGGATAATTATCATTTTAACCTGATTCGATATAACTACCTACCTATTGATAAACGAAAAAACACGAACAAGGATGTAGAATGCGACCACTCGCCTTTAAAAGAGGATGATACAAATAGCTCCCAAGGTCTCACTATAGTCTGTGGAGCAAAACAGGGGCAAGGCATCGTCGCCATGGCTGACATGCGTGACCGACCAGCGGCACTCGAGATTGGATCTAAATAACCATTATATATATTGAGCAATCGTAATTACATGAACAATTATCATTGTTCACTTATGGCAGTCGCTACAGATTCCACTCCTACTATGGCAAGTGTTCGCGTATTAGTAGTCAAGTATTTGATAAATTCATTAATACTTCTGAGAACACAGGGTAGCAGCACGTCAGGAACATACAAGAAGATACAACAGAACATCGTCAGAAGAAGAAGAATACACATTCCCCCTACTAGGAAAGGAATGTCAATATATGTCCCAATCACTTTAAATTGAATGTTAAAAAGGGAATAGTAGCTTAACAGCTATTCAAACTTCTACAATGATTTAAACCGACTAAATTGGACCGACACTGATTCTATCATCTTGATGCCTCGATGAGGTGAAACAATGTTATGAAGCCATATCAGGTACATCAAATGTGGTTCTATTTAGGGTTTAGTTCTGAGACCTAGTGATAGGCCAGAAAATACTAAAGGACTACACCGAAGGTGTACATTGGCACTTTTAGATTTCTACAAGAAGCAAATTGACGAAAGCATATTTATAGATGCAAGTCAGAATATTTATTATATCTACATACTTAATTAAATAAGTTAGAAAAAAATATATCGACTTCAAAAAACCAGAGCACTGAAATTTACAGTACACAAGACAAAAAGTAAATTCGGATTTGTTCTTAATAAAAATATATACATAGGTGTGAATGAATAAAGGGAACATAGTAATAATAAATTAAGTAGGTAAATAATAAAACGGTCAAAGAATCACTTACGTGTTTACTATAATCACTATTTTCGTTTTTTCTTTCTGTGTTAAGGCATTAAAAATTTAATATAATTTAACAGCAAGTCAATGGTAAATGCATAATAATATTTTCATTGACTTGATGTTAAATTATAGCTATTTCTTGACACGACATGACTGTACTGTTTACACAAGTGTTGAATGAGGACAATAATATTTTCGAACGATGGGAAACATGTTATAGGTAGGTAACTCTACAAACGTTTAGTTGCTGGAGACGCCATGGCACGATACTGTTGTCACTACCATCAAGTACCTACTTACCATGGATGCTATGCTACCGAACTTGCTAATGTCCACAATGCCACGTTGACTAGGTCACTGTTTAAAAACGGAGTTTAATATGAACATTTCGTACCAAGTACATTTTCATATCATTTACTACATTTTTTTTATGAGCTAACGTTAACCGTGTTTTATGTAAAGGTGTACCCTTGTCCCCACCTCAAATATTTATTGGTCTAGAGCACGCGAATGACGCATTGCTTCCTAGTAAACATTGTTTTGCCTTTCAAATTATTTTTGAAGAAGAGATTACTTAGGAGTGCCTAAATATACACAAATAAAAAACTTGAAAATCGATGTAGCCGTTTCGGAGGAGTTTAATTACAAACATTGTTTAATAACAATGGGTTCTTTGTCAACTCGATTATGTCGCATCGGTCACCTTGACGTATGATAAAAGTACGTAATTCTTCTGCTAAAGGTTATATGAACGCTAAGCGAATCAGATAGTGACAACCAACATGTTGTGTTTGTACCGAGGGCTGCAGCAAGACAACGCAGTGCAATAGATAGCGATTCATCTATGTGGCATAGACTCGAAGCGGGTATGTCAAAACCTTCTTGAGCGACATACTTCAACAATAAACTAATTACTGGAACTGGCCGTATGCATGTAGATTAAAATATCCACTAGGTTCTGCCATATCTTGATCACCATCTCACACAACAACACAACAACCACATTTTAGAGGAGTAAAAAAACTCAAATTTAGAATATCGGGGAGATTTTACTCTGTCCTAAAAAGTCTCCGGTCCTATTGATTTCCATTATCCTTTTAACGATTGATTTATGTCATTCTAAGCGTGCTTGATCGATGTTATACTCGTATAGTCGGTTCAATAACGGTCGGATAAATAACACTACGTAGCAAGAATGATTGGCTACTATAACAAGTGGCCCGGCCTACCCACTGTAGTCACCTACCTTCATAAGATTTTAATCCAATTTCCTCGTACATTGTACCTACTTGTACAACAGATGTAAATAAACTGTGCCTAGCTGTGTACAGGTAGAGGAATCTTCGTTATCGTTCATCATTTCCACAAACATTGTTATGTCTAGACAAATAGCGAAAGCAATAGAGTGTGATAACTTATCACTTTCTACGAGATCTATATACGGTCCGTACAGCGCACACGCGCGGTCCACTCCAGAAAATAGTTTAATAGTTTGCTTAGTAGTTTGACGACACTATCAATTAAAGTCGGTCTGTACAATACACCCACCCGTGAGTTATTTATGTATGTTATCAATCTCGGTACGACGACACGAATTGCAATAAAATTATGTTATGACATAACAACAACACAGCAGGCTAACGCCGCAGGTTGTATCAAGTAATGGCATTACAATCAGGTGGAAAAATAACAAAATAATGATTTGTAAATTTTTGATGGCAACTGCTTGTAAGCTATGGTGGTCTTGATCATAGTAAGTTTGTTTGTGACTGGAGTGATGACGGAGCTCATCTAAGGGTTATAACTTACACCCGTCGTGTTTTTTGTTTCGGTTGAAATATCGATATTCTCTTGCCGAACAAAAAAGGTATTGAAAATGATTTAATACCTTGGTTTTCACCCCTTCCATTTGACTGATTAATCTGATATTTGGTACACACCTTTAGTTTACACATAACATAAACTCACGCCTATATCCCTGAATGGGTAGGCAGAGGTGCTAGCACCGACATTTCGCCAGTTTATGTTTAGGTCCCAATGTAATAGGTGGCGAGCCTATTGCCATTAACCATGTTTACACAATAATACCATTTTAATAAATAAAACAGACTTGCTTCTAATACCTTGATATTAAGATTATTTTGCGACTTTGTAGTCAAGATCGTTCTGACACTGACTGTACGTTCATTTGTTTTGCTGTGATTGTTTCATTGCAATGGTTTATAACACGCGACATGCAGCTTTCACACACGGGCATTGTTATTCCGCCATCATAATTGTGCAGCTTGCTTGGAAGCTGTGCGCTACTACTACTGTAGGAAAGCGTTTATATTTGAATGGCGTCGGTATCGAAACATCTGCTGCTTTGTAACGTATAGCTTTGTCCGTCAGTTTACTCATCGCAAGCCCAGTTCTTTTGTCGTTGTCCATGTCCACGAATTGTATTTTATTCCCTTGCTTGGTTGCTCTAGAATTCGAATTGCTCAGTTATACAGGATTGTATAAAATATCATCAGGCGCAATTAATGTGGACCAGTTACAATAAATAGCAAAGAAGAAATTAAATTCTGCTACGTTGTTACTTGAATGGACTAAATAAGAATAAATGTATTCGTGGAAACTGGATAACCTTGTGGCGATGATACCACAGGCGCTCAACGCCCAACGCCATCTAGTACGATGAGGGTGATCTACAACTACAGAACTAAAACTAGAAATTCACTGTTTGGTTTAACCCTAATTTTTATGGTTTGAGCTGAAATGGTGAACAACTCAACAAGGATATACCAACATACTTGAAGCTCAAACGAACTTCACCTGCGAACCATTGCACCTGGTAAACAACGGAGGAGGCCCAGGCACAGGCGCACCTCTCAGGGCTGGGCGGTCAGACAGCTGTTGCTGCCGGAAAAGCCGACATTCCGAGCAAAAGCCATAAGCAGACCTCGACCTCTAAGCGCAAACTTCGGACGCAAATGCGTAGTTTATATTGTAGATTAGGATATCCACTTTACTGCACTACACTAGATTTATAATATGTACACCTAACCTAGACCATGACATTTCGATCGGCACACAACGGCGCGCGGCGATGCTGCTGATATATATATATATATATTTTAATCTGACCTCATTAACATAACTGGCATAACTCCATCTTATTCAGACAAAAGTATCATAAGTAATGTATATTCCAATAGTATACTATACTAATAAATAAATCCTTTGCTATTGCAGTAAAGGATTTATTTATTAGTAGCTAGTAGTAATTAGTAGCGCGCGTATAACGTTGTTCCCGTACTGCAGGCACCCAAGTGGATTTATTTCCGAGAAAAAGATGCTCATGTGTTATTCCTGTGTATAATCCATCCCTATACCATACCGATCTCAGGCAGACCCTTTCAACCGTTAGAACGTGATTGAATAACAAATATCCAAACAACATCACAAAATTGCACCATAGCTAGAATTTGAGTCACAATATTTAACTAGTTAAAAGATATTTTGTGTGATAAGTACTAACCTATTTTACTTAACAAATTGAAGAGTACACAAACGCTCACCTATAGTCAACAGAGCCCGCGGTAAAGATATACTGATGCAGATACATCGAACTGAACAAGGCGGGGAGCAGCGCGAGGCAATAGTTCACCACTTGGAACCTGCCGAACTGGCCCAGCTCCGCCAGGATCGTGTCTAGGTCCACTGCACCTGCCATCGCGACACCTCACTATCGTCTGGAGCGTAGGCAGAGACCACACTTGATCTTGACCTTCGTTAGTTATAGAAGAATTCGTTATTTGTGTCAGAACAGTGAAGTAAAAGTGATTGAATATTGCGCCTGTCTATCCCGAAGCAAAAGAGGCGTTATTTTCGCGCCTACGACGAGTATGTTTGATTCCTACAACATTTGAAATGTTTGCCTATTTACAACACTGTGTGCGTACTGTAATCTAATCTAAGTAATAAGGTATGATTCCGAAAGCGACCGCATATGACAACTGCAGACGCGGAGCGTACCTTGAGATACATTTAAATGTAATAGTTTTGTTTATTGTTTTAATTCGTTGCGGCTTCTCAATGGTGCCGTTTATCCGTATCAAAGTTTAAGAAGTAATGTGTGTGAAAATATGTAAATGTATATTTAAAAATAGAAAATATTATGGATTGCGGTACCTACTGATTTCCTTTTATTTCTATTGAATATTTTTGTGCAGTTGCATGACTTGTCGTCTCTTCACGTACAATCAATTAGCCTATCGACTCTCCCAGTGTTCCTAGGCTTTGGCCAACTGTTTCCACGATGCCACTAGCCAGACGGGTTGGTACAGGTCTTTATTTCGAGTTGTCCTTCTCTTCACATACATTACTTGTTAAACTTCAATGCGGATAAACGGCACTATGGAGAAGCCGCAATGAATTAAAACCGTAAACAAAATTATCATATCAAGTGTATTTCACGGCAAACTCCGCGTCTGCAGTAGCCTTCGGAATCATACTTTTACACAATTACTTTGGTCTCCACATGTTTGGTACTTTGATTGACTATCACTTTTGTTTGTTTACATTTCGTCACCCTCCTGGCGCTAATCCCGACGCGTCCGGTGCCTTAACTTAGAAATCCAGAGTCCGCTTCGTCCAGTCCACCTGCAAACCGGCTGAACTTCGATATTGTCCGTTAAACGTCTGCCATCTGACTTCCACAGCCCATTGGTAATATCGAAGTATTGCAGTTAGACCAAGCATTTATCGGATCTTACACCGCTCCGACTACCCATAACGACCGCTGTTACATGTTTGCGACTAAATGTTCGTGTGACAACCGTGCTCTTTTAGGCATGGAAATACCCAGGCCAATGTTAATAGACATTTTCATGCATACAAATATTTGCATTGAACGGGATCGAACCCACGCCACCTGCGTAGCAGTCAAATGCGCTCCTGCAACGCTACAGCCGGCGACTTTTGTGTATTTGTAAACAATAGAACCCAAATAATAAGACATGAGGAATCGAGACTCTAACACTCAGATAGTGTACTAGGAGTTACCTTTTATTTGAAAAAGGTAAAAATGCGACGAACGCCACGAATAAAATTTGTGCTGTTTACAGACCTAATGCGATATCAATAAGAGTAGCTCAAACGTGGTTCAAGCGTTATAAGTCGGGAGTTTTTAGTGTGAAAGATGAGGTTCGCTCTTGATTATGAGTAATGAAAGATGTGTCACTTATGATAAGAATGTGGTTGAAGTATGTACAAGCCTTACAGACCGTGGCAAAACCCGGCCTAACTCGGAACTATGGTGGGATTGGAAAAGAAATAATTTTCTTGCTTTACGTACATATATACGCGAGTAACACATTACCCTCGCTAGCGCAGTCGGATAAAATATGGTTCCACGTAGATAATGAAATAAAGTGAGCATACAACTGTTTTATTGACTATTGCATTTAGTATTAACTTATGATACGTAATTTATTAATAATTGAAATATTTTTAGTTTTGTGAATTATAAGTTTTAACTGACACAGATCTAATGCAATAATATAAAATCAATTGATAATAATTTCCTGATTTGATTTTATAGTGTTAACATTTTGTATGCTAACCATAGATATAAGACAAATATTGTTAATAACAAATTGGGCCCTGTTGCCATCAATAAAATGATATTCTTATTATTATTTGTTATTAATCAAATACCTAATTTTGGTACTGAGCTGTTACAGACTTTTTTAAGAGATTGACGCTAGGCTGAAGAGAAGAAGATGTACCTTATAGTAATTATTTGATAAGATTTCAATAGGTATCATACTGTGTTGCTAATCTACTTTCCTTCCCTATCCTCTCCCACTCCCTATCCTATTCCACT
This sequence comes from Eilema griseolum, assembly GCA_963662185.1. Classification (NCBI taxonomy): domain Eukaryota; kingdom Metazoa; phylum Arthropoda; class Insecta; order Lepidoptera; family Erebidae; genus Eilema; species Eilema griseolum. The sequence continues at coordinate 364,335 of OY759246.1, forward strand.
CTTACTATTGTTGTAAATATGAAAGTTTGTGAAGATGTTTGGATGTTTGTCAATCGCGGTTAAACGAATCTGGATGTAATTTAGTATAGAGATACATTATTATTATTATTATTCCCATGGAACAGGAACAAAATACCGCGCGAGGAAAGTCACGGGCAGCAGTAACTATATTAATATTTTTAGTCCAACTTGGAAGACAAACCTGGGTCCTCTTGCATAACAGTCACGCACACAACCCCTGCACCACCGGTAGTAAATAATAGTAACATTTCTTGTAGATTAGATTATAATAACATTCAGTCAGTAATATTTTAGTAAACTGCCATTAAGATAACAAACTTTAACACAGCGATAGTGACATTGCCGACGGGGTATTTGTTTATTTTGGCTCACTTGTTCAGTTTAACTAAATAATCTTTTACCTCGTTTAAGGGACGACAGCACATTGTACAACACTTACATCTTTCACAATATTCATTCAAAGAACACCTTGGCACTTTAACATCACTTTATTCGCCACTTATTCTTTATTCGGTCATAACATAGCACTCATTACGTTTTATACAAATAAGTATCATTTGTATGCTTATTATTTAACATGATAACACTGTTAAGCGATTAAAACTCAAATTGATACAATATTTAACAACGTAAACAAAAATAATACGACGTCCTTGAGTTCCGTACCGAGCAGGCAGTTTTTAACCGGTTTGTAACGGGATTTCTCATTTCTCGCTGAGTAAACGAACAACAGAGTGAGACACTCACCTGTAGTCGAGAGCGCCGGCGTTGAATATATACTGACAGTTATACACAGCACTGAACACGATCGTCACTAGGATGAGGCAGTAGTTCTTCAGCTGGTGCCTGCCGAACTGGCCCAGCTCCGCCAGTATCGCGTCCAAGTCCACGTGCGCGGTCATCTCGCCGTCCCCACGGCGCGTGCACAGCGTACCACGGTCACTCCACGTCTGGCACCACTGACACCGCGGACTCTTTAATATGCAAGCCACTGGACCGGGGCCGGAGCAAATTATATTGTTAAGCAGTCTGATGATTTAATATTCTCGGGACGGAATGACTTTTGCAACTGAGACCGTCCATTTCAATAAAGTCCCACTTCCTGGATTTAGCTGTCCCAGTTTTGTGCCGAGAGTTGGACTGCGGGGAGCTGGGGGCGCCTGGCGCCGTTAGAAGCTCGAGTTGTAAAAGTTATAGACTCGGAAAGCAAAGCAGTGTTGTTTTGTTAGCTACAGTTTGCGAATGTTTCAAAACTGTACCTAATATTATTTAAAGGTTTTATTACATGTCTAAACTAATAAACTCAATTTGTTGAATTTTCCGTATTACTCATTAATGTTAAATAAAACACAAAAATATATTATTCTATAACTACGAGATTGTACGATATGTACTTTTCTATGTAAATGAACAAAACCACATAGTAATGGAAGTATTTTCTGTTGAAGCCTGAAATAATTGATTTACCCACATTAAAGTATAATTATGAAATGATAACAATTTTTTAACGATATCTTAATTAGCGAAATATTGTATGGGAATAACTTATGTATTGTCACAGATAACATAATACTAAAGGCTATACTTATTACTAAAAGGCTAAGACTCCCGGCAGAGTAGAATTTGGGCCACCCCATCTCTTCCCATTAGCGACTAAGAGATAGGGCTGTTTAACATCAGACAGATATAATACAGCTAAGATTCAGGTTTAGACGCATGTCTCGAGCCAAAAATAGTGCCCGGAAGACGGCAATAGGCTCACCTCCTATTACGTAGGACCGAATTCAATGATTAGAGAAATGTGAATGTTAATTCACCTCTGCCTAGCCCTCCAGGAATGGGGGCGTGATTGTATATATGTGTATGTATACTTATTGCTCGCGACATATATTGCCCAAGAAACGTGTAGGCACTAGACCTTCACGTTTCTTGGGTTTTTTTTATAGTTCACGCCAACTGTGGGTGTCTTTCGAGGATAGCGCGGGGAGCTGCGGCATGGACGAGCTCACATTCACCAAGCAATCCGCGCGCGTCAGGGGCTCGCTTGTACCTCGACACAGGTCCAAGGTACGTGCCCTGAGGTATACCTTGGGTCTATAATTGTTGTGTAAGCTGTCCTATTATTTTGTTTTATTTATTTATATTCCTCGCACTAAGTACATAATTAAACAACATTATTATGTATCTCTTCTCGCCGTTTTGATGTGAGCTTTGTAGGTAAGTTTAGTATCTAGGGCGTACGATTATACACATACTTACACCTTAATATTACAATGCTGAAGAATTTTGTTGTTTGTTTGTTTGTGTGGTAGAACGCGCTAATCACAGGAACTACTGGTTCTAATTGAAAAATTATATTTGTATTGAATAGTCCGTTTATTGACAAGTGTTTTAAGCTATATATCATTACGCTACTACTCCAGAGAGACGAACAGTGAACATAAATGTCAACAAATCAGGCAGATTTCCATACATTATTTTTGAAAACTAGATTCCGAAATATGCCACCGCCAGGGCGGGTCAGCTAGTACGAGTATAAAGTGTAATCGGGTCCATCCGTGCCTCGGTGGGTTTCTTAGTCATTTGGGGTTGAACGTGGAGTAAGCCTCTTACCTAGATGAAATAGGATCCTGCTTTCCTTTGTTCTAAATCTTCCTATGAGTAGTTACCTTCTGCTGTGGTTTTCTTGGCGGACTTTCCCAGTGAGCAACTGCAGATTGGAATCAAATGGAAAAGACTACCCCGTTACATCGTATCATGAATAGTAACTTTTATTGTACTTACTTTGTGCGGCCGGCAAGATACACTTCTCCAGTGAGGCACTTTGAGCGTGGAAGAAATACCTCTTCATAACGTCAATAGCTTTCCCTCTGTGAGCATTAAAAAAGAGAAGGTTGTATAGGAGCATTTCCAATGCTTAAGACGTGTTCCTATGGCTCAGTAGGTCTGAGGGAAAGCTCAATCCTGTCTTGTAAGGGACTGGTCGCGGGTTCACGTCCCGCAACTTTTAAGAGATGTTCACTTTTTCCAATCTAAATGTATAAGAAAACTGAACATCTAGTACGGGTTTTGCTTGAGCTGTCATATATTTAAAAGCAATTTTATTCGATTATTTTTTTAAATATAACGCGCCAATTTGACTTCACCTTGCCTGATAGTAAGCTAAAGGCAAAATCTCAAGTAAGAGGGTCACCATTATAGACACGTAGCATGTTATAATTTTGTCACAAAGCTTGGCGGCCTCATCAGATGCTTTTTAACGCCCCGCTTAAAGAACCCGGCACCCGGAACTGTACGTAGAAGGAAACACGTAAACTGGTAAAGAATTAAGGTCTTAATGGTGCGGCAAAGGAAAAAGACTCCGAACCGCTTGATTCTTGATCGGATACTCTGCACCGCGTGCGGGTGATATCTAAGCCCTGCATGTGTACCTTGCTGCGCCTTGATGCGTGGGCGGCCGGCGCGCCTCCTTCTGCGAGCAAGTTATGCTCGTGAAGGAGGAGGCGGGGCGGAAGCGGCAGCGGGAGCGACGAAGGATCGCAAGCCAAGCTGCCCGTGTACGAAGGCAACTCGGGCGTCGGAGGTCGATGACCGACCTCCGCCCCCCATGAGCGCAGGCCTGGGGGTGACAGGTAGAGCCGCCTGTCACCCTGGCAGAAGCAGGCCGCGGTGGTGGCGCGTCTTTCGCGCCTCCCCGTTTTCCGGGGACGAGTTGGGGACTCTGTAGTCCCCACACCCGAGAATAGGGCCAGATTATGAGAGATGGCCCTGGGTCGGCCGGGGTGCGAGGGATATGCCTGTCAACCTCACCTTCGGCAACCAAAACGACCCACAGGCGGCGTGCGTTTTAGTCGGTTCGAGTCCGACATAACCTCTTCCACCGGCTCTGGTGGGGAGGTATCCGTGGGATTTTACGCACGTAAAAAAAAAAGAAAAAAAAGCCCTGCATGTGTTATACTGTACAGGAAAGAAGAGGGTGGGACTACTTGAAAGAGCTCATCAGAACACTCACCATGGTAGAGACGGTAAAATACAGCCAAGAAAGCAATATCTCTACGCATCTGCAAAGGCTCGAGGGTGTTCATGACCTCAGGACTCCCATTAATGCGGAGCGCGTGTCGCTGCTACCTGGTCTAGTATACTGCTGCAGACACTGCTGGTCTGGCGTGAAATAACGTCTCACTCTGTTCAAGACTCCGAGTTTCTGCGAGGCTGTTTTGATGAATCCTGGATTGTGTTCTGAAGAGTTGGAAGGAAAGAAGATATTTTTGTTGCATGCAACAAACAAAAAAAAACGCACATGCCTGCGTCTTCTTGGCATTGAACTCGACCAGGTTCTCAGAGCCCCATTGATTTGGAAGGTGCTGTCGTCATGTGCTGCCAGTGGACAGCATGTCGTTGATATGCAATAGAAAGAGAGTGGGAGGTAATACGGACCCCTGCGGTACGACAGTATTTACCTGCAAGAACTCCGAAGCTTTTGAATCACAAAGGACGCGAATATGGCGCTCCCGCAGGAAGCTGGCAACCCAGTAGCATTGTCTCTTTGCTAGACTTTATATAGTTTTCACTTCACTTCAATTGACAGCTCGGGATTCCTCTTTTGTAGTCGATATTGATACGTCTGTACTTTCTAGGTGTTCTGTGATATTGAGCAAGTCCCTAATTATTTATCTGTCTGCCACTTATGTCATTGTTGTGTTTTGCTGTCACTTTTATCGTTGTATATTGTATATATATATTGCAGAATTGTATAAGTTTTCCTACAATGGCCACCGAGGCCAAAGTCGTTATGCCCGATACAATTGACCTAGACAAGGTACTAAAGGACCTTGGAAGCTTCGGAAGATATCAGATCGGTGTGTTCGCATATCTGGTTTTGAACGTGATGTCCAATTCTATAAAAAATAACCAGTATGTGTTCGCTGCCGCCCCCGTCAAGTACAGGTGAGATGTTAGCTGTTCTATCTTGTGCTTGAGGTTCTATAGTTCCTTGCAGCACTGAGCCACAGCGGAGTACTACTTTACGTAATGCCAGAGCACACCACACAGGTCCAACAACCTTAGATGTGCACTTCCTTTGCACGTTCCACGCGCAAGGAAAAGCGTCTGCCGGTTCCGTTAGTTACTTATAAAATGTTTGTTGTTAACTTCTAGGTGCAAGGTGCCTCAATGTGAGGTGTCGCCAGCGGAATACGACCCCGGGCCGTGGGCGACGTTCGCTCTGCCTGCGAACAGAGATTGCTATCGATTTAAGCCTATCGGTACTAGCTGTGACCCCGCCAGTTTCTCCAACTTCACGGAACGTTGCTTTGCTTGGGTGTATCAAAATGACTACACAATTTCAACTTATGTAAGCTTAAAGTAGGTTATGATGATATTTTTAAGTTGTAACACAAATATTAACGATAGTAGTACCTATTCCAGAAATACTTCGTTTGTAACGACCATTGGAGCTTCAGATTTCGTCGAAATATTTATTTGAAAATTTCAACAGAATATAACATTATCACAATAAGTACCTAGTTTTAGTAAATAAATGTCATTCGTTTGGATTAACTGTAGTGATTGATTTGACTTCAAAGTGAAACAGTGTTTGATGACGGCGAGATAAGTTCAGTGTTCATTGTGGTACACAAACGTACACCTGCGTAGTATCGTTGACTAACAAACGTAGCTCCATCCTATAACTGATAACTGATGCGTGTTGCACATTACTCTGGTAGCAGGAGATCAGACATTAGCATGCTCATCATACTATGGCCAGGAGATCAGTCACCCGTGTCTTGTGTTGCAGTTCAACCTGGCGTGTCAGGAGTGGAAGCGTACGCTGGTGGGCTCGTTGCGCAGTTTCGCGTACTTCTTGACCATGCCTCTTGTTAGTTTCTTTTCGGACACGTGAGTATGCTGTCAACTGGCATAGAGATACTGCAGGACTTCTTGTCCTCATTCTAATTTCAAGGCTTCACAAACATTGAAGTAGTATAATGTTTAGAAAATACTTAAACCGAAATAAAGAAAGAGATCAAACCTACTGTCACGAGTGTCGAGGTAAAAATGTTTTAAATAAAACTATCTTGTGGATTAAAGCGGGCTTCATGACCCCACGTAGATATGGTGAAACGGAAGGCTGGGGCGCTCGACAGTGACTGGTTTTTCTCGGGATCTGTGATATTCACGTAAACTGCCGGCAATACATATCATAAAATAAAATAAATCGAAAACAGTGAGTGCAATAGAATTATATTACTGTGGCAGTGGCTATTTAAGGAGAGGAGGTATCTAATTAATGTTGTATGGTGAGTACCTACCTACACTAATGTAAGTATATAAGGTAGCCATCCCGCCGCTATCCCAGCCTGCTTTTAGTAGGGTGTCAGGCAGCAGCTGGCCGTAGCGCTCTCTGCTCCACCCCCCACACCGGGCACTTGTTCAGCATGTGTAGCCCTTCCTCACTCGCATCACATTGATGGTACTCAGATGTTCGTTCATGCCTGATTTGAAACAGGTGGTCCCCGAAACACTTTTTCTCGGAGATCACTTGTGTCAGCCGTCACAACAGTCCTGCGTGATGGGATGCCGATGGTAATACCTAAATAAGGGCCATAAAAGAACAGAGTCTCGGTTTTATACTGAGCCATTTCGAGATCCAGCCACCGGGACACGACTTGGGCAACTGCGGTAGTGGCCTTAAGTGGTATCCGTCAATATTCCGACGACATCTATAGCGGACCGAGGCCACTCACTGTCGGTCGGCAGACGACGGCTGTCTCCGTCAGATACGCCCCGACTGTGTAGGCAAAGATTCGAGACGTCGTGGCTCGTGATACTAGTGTGTTGGTAATTTCTCCAATATTGCTTCCGCAGGTTCGGGCGGCGGTACGTGTTGATTTGCACGGCAGTGTTACCAGCATTTATGGGGATTTCACGAGTCTTTTCTACAAGTTACTTAATGTATGTGGTGCTGGAATTTATTGAAGCTTTTATCGGATCTGGCTCATACAGCACCGTTTTTATCCTAGGTAGGTACTTTTCACATTATACCTGTGCCAGTATCAAAATAATCGAGATATTTACCATGATTGATTGCAACAGCGCCGAAATATCGGAAACTCAAAACAATGCAACATGGTAAATATCCCGATTATTTTGATACTGATGTGAGTGACCATGATAGTTTAAATACCTATATTATACCTGTGTTTTCTTTATCAAAATATCGTATAGGAACTGGACGTTAGAAAAAGACGCTCTTTCTCAAATTTCACCTCTAAGACGGAGAATTAGCGGCTGAAGCTTGTTAAATAGGGAAGGTCATCTGCAAAAAAGATGATTTAATAATGTTACCTAAAACTGATATAGGTAGTACCATGTAGGTATAATATCTGAGTATATAATCTCTGAATGGTTCAAATTCACAAGTAGACCTCCCGTACCACCGGTATTTCATATACCTACCACCTATAATTATTTCAGTAGGTAGGTTATGCCATCGATCAGTTATTTTATAACATCGCTTCTAGCAATTTTTCTTGTCCTTTTCTCAGAAATCCCCGAACTTAAAAGATATACTTAGCATACCTGTCTTAATGGTATAATGATTGATGATCTATCGAATATTATTAGGTATAACGTTACGTTATTACTAACATTAGAGATAAGAAAAAAATGTTACTAACATCATCATCATCCTCCTGCCCTTATCCCAAGATTATTTGGGGTCGGCGCAACATGTGTTCCTTTTCCATTCATCTCTAGTTGCAGTCATTTCAACATTCACTCCCTTCTTAACCATGTCATCTTTCACACAGTCCATCCACCGCATTTTGGGCCTCCCTCTCCCCTTGTAGCCATGCACTTCCATAGTTAGTACCTTCCTTACGACATTACTTTCATCCCTACGCATTACATGCCCGAACCAGGACAAACGATTTCCTCGTAGCTTTTCTATGATTGGTGCTACTCTCAAACTTCCTCTAATATATTCATTCCTAATCTTATCCATTCTTGTCACACCACACATCCATCTTAACATTCGCATCTCGGCTACATGCAACCGTCTTTCATCCGTCACCTTTACTGGCCAACTCTCCGATCCATACAGGACGGCAGGCCGGATCATGCTCTTATAAATTTTGCCCTTCAATCGAAGGGGCATTCGAGAGTCACATGTAGTTGCTGTAACCTGCCGCCATTTCATCCAACCAACGTTAATCCGGTGCTTTACGGCTCGATCTAATTCTCCATCGCTTTGCAGTAGTGAACCGAGGTACCTAAAATCGGAGCAGATTGGTATAGGAGCACCATCAAGCGCTATGACTGTGGGACTAGAGAGACCGCCGAAATTGCAGAACATGTATTCTGTTTTGGTTCTGCTAATTTTCAGGCCAACATTCTCTAGCCTTTGTTGCCACTTCACCAATCTACTCTGGACATCGGTTCCATCCTCACCAACAAGGACAATGTCGTCGGCAAAAAGCATACATCAGGGTGCCTCATCCTGTATATCCGATGTCAGAACATCCATTACTAACAGGAAGAGGTACGGGCTTAAAGCCGACCCTTGGTGTAAGCCAACAGCCACACTAAACTCATCGGTGTTACCCCGTGTTAAAATGTTACTAACAAATCATCAATAAATTATTATAATTATTAAGTATCTAGGTACAAGTAATCGCACATTGATCACCGTCTCGTGAATTTATTTATTTATTTATTTATTTATTTATTTATTTGGCACACAAAACAGAAAACAATCAAAATTTTACAAAATATCATTTGAAGGTTCAGTTCCAGATTGAGTTCCAAAACATGTGTACTCAGCATGGTATAATTAAAAGCGTGCATTAAGTTAAACAATAAAAATACTAATCAAAAACCAAAAATAACAAACAAAACAAAACAATAGGACAATTACAAGATATCATGGTTAAAAAAAAAAAAAAAAAAAATTAGACAGTAATTAATCCCTGTAACAAAGCAACAGCAAATTTATAGCTTGGCTATAACCTTTTTAACAGCATTCTTGTATGTTGAGGAACTAAGGCTGAAAATATCTATCTCATGGCTATGCTCATGTAGGAGTTCATTATATAGACGACGCATTCTAACAATCGGGTTGAAAAAAGATGTGTTGTTAATGTGTACATTTAATACGAAGCTCTTGAGGTGGGGTTGACGATGTCTAAAATTAACAGTAAAACAATGGTTTCATTTCAGCTCTCGAGATGGTGAATCTTAAGAATCGTGTCATCGGCGGCACTATGCTATCTTGCACATACTCACTGGCGCTTGTGATGCTGGGGGTCTTGGCTTACCTCGTGCCCTATTGGATTCCACGCACCTGGGCTATCTACCTCCCTGGTTTACTCTTCATCGTTTATATCTGGATAGCTCAAGAGAGCGTCCGCTGGCTTATCAGCAAGGGTAGACTGAAGGAAGCAGCCCAAAGTATCATACAAGTTGCAACCGTGAATAAGAAGCGTTTGAGTGTTAATACTGAGACTATTTTGCAATACTTCGCTAATCAAGAAAATGAGAAGTCAAATAAAGATTCACCAGTAGACAAACGGTTCCCAGCATCTTCGTCGAAAAAAAAATCTATTTACAAACAGGTGCTGAAATCGAAAGTTCTCATGTGCCGTATAGTAGTGGTCTCTTTCTGGTGGGTCACCATAACGATGGTGTACTACGGCCTCACGATCAACTCAGTGTCGCTGGCGGGCAACGTCTATGTGAACTTCATCTTGACATCGATTGTAGAGATTCCAGGTTACTTGCTCAGCATTGTCACTTTGGACCGCTTCGGTAGGAAGACGTCCATCATGACTGCGCTCATGATTAGCGGAGTGTCGCTGCTCGTCATAGGATTAGTCGACAACAGTGAGTGCGCTTACTCATATTTGACTAAATACATTTGTAGGACTTACTCGTAGATACCCACGCCCACATAGGCTCGTTACAACATTACATGCCTACGTACACTACGAAACTGAAGGTTACAATTTGCGTGGTTCCACTGTGAATAAACCAAGCACTTGGTAGATATTCCTCAGAACTGGGTTATGAGGACGTCTTGCCGTGGAGAAGTCGCACGCAAACCATAAAGCTAAACTTTCTAAGGGTTACGTGTAAGTGATACTTGAAACCCATGAATACACTAAGTACCTAAGTAAGTATCTCCTTATTGTGCTTACCAAGGGCATAACATGCGTTATTAGTAGGTATATTGCAGGTAAGTACATAGGCTGCTACTTATGTATGCGGAATCTGGGATTCCAATAATTTTAAACGCAATGTCTGACCTCCATGCACATATTCGTTCTTTTTTTAAATACTAGCCGCTAATATTTTTTTTCTTATATACGTTAGTGTTTTGTTTTTGTTGGGTTTAAAATGTCATATCGCTGAAAAAATGGAACTCACTCGTGAAAATATTCGTACTATGATTTATTACGATTTTCGACGTGGTTTAACGCAACAACAGTGCGTAGATCAATTAACTTCGACTTTTGGTGGTGAAGCTCCATCAAAAACGACTGTGTATCACTGGTTTAGTGAGTTTAATCGCGGGCGGAGTAAGCTCACGGACGAAGTTAAAGAAGGTCGCCCGAAATCGGTGGTTGTGCCACAAAATATTGAAGCTGTGCGAAAACTAATAATGCAAGACCGCCCATCTTACGTATCGCGAGATAGAGGCCATTCTGGGCATATGTATGACGAGCATTCATAGGATATTACATGAACATTTGTCTGTAAAAAAAATTTGTTCGCGTTGGATCCCGCACAACTTAACTGAGGATCAAAAAGATGCTCGCGTCGAATGGTGCAAGAAAACCTTGAAAAAATTCAACGGAGGCGACTCAAAATCTGTTTATAATATCTACACAGGTGACGAATCCTGGATCTACGCGTACGATCCCGAAACTAAACAACAATCAACAGTTTGGGTGTTTCAAAATGAGCCAAACCCTACGAAAGTGGCTCGTGCAAAAAGCACTGTAAAGCAAATGGTGGCCTGCTTTTTTGGTATTAATGGCCATGTGGCTACAATACCACTGGAGAATCGCAGAACGGTTAATTCGGAGTGGTACACGACATACATAAGTAGCAGCCCTCGTATAGATAATCGGCGGCCTTATAACACAGTGGCAATCTCTTACAGGCAACCATTGTATGGAGAGAAGAGGTCGAATCTATTTTTTTTTTTACCACTTAGGTGGCAGACAAGCACACGGCCCACCTGATTGGAAGTGGTTGGCGTGGCCTATGCCCCTTTTCAAGAACCCCATATTGTAGGCGCATGGGAAGACCGCAGCAGGGAGTTCATTCCACAACTTGAGTGTGCGTGGGATGAAGTTTGCAATGTGTGGGGATGAACTCCCGGCCTACGGCGAGCGGTGCGATGATAGAATGTTGCTGTGGGCATCATGTCAAACAATTGATCTGAGCAGAAACCGTTGTACAGGCGGTAGAACACACACAGCAAAGAAAAGTCCCTCCTAAAGCGGAGAGGTTCCACATCACCTGCGAGTATGGGATTGTCAACCAACCTCAACGCCCATCTTTGCACCGAGTCGAATGGGTCAAGCTGGTAAGCAGGCGCTCCAGCAAAAAGGTGACAACAGTACTCCATGTGGGGACCTGTGCCTTATAAAGAAGGAGTCTCTGCCCCGCAGTGAAGTACCGCCCCGCCCTGTTGAGCACACCAAGTTTCCTTGATGCCAACTTAACCTTGTCCTCCAAATGACTGCGGTACTGGACATCGTTGGAGATGTCGACACCAAGGATCCCGATGCTCGAGGCAATGGTGAGCGGTGTGCCCAGGAATTGCGGCGCCACAATGAATGGGATTTTCTTAGCAGTGAATACACACACTTGTGTCTTAGTGGGGTTGAATTGGACTAGGTTTAGCCGTCCCCAATCGGATACTCCGGAGAGAGTAGTCTCGATTTCGGACACAAGTTGTTCGCGACACTCTAACACCTCGGACCGAGGGATATTTGCATGGCCCGTGTAATACGTGTCCCCGGTACTGTCGTCCGCATAACTATGAATGGAGCCATCAGACAGCATGTCATTTATATGCAGCAGAAACAGGGTCGGAGACAACACGGAGCCTTGTGGGACATCAGCGTTTATGTCCATGCGGTCCGAGCAGCTGCCGTCGACGACGGCTTGGATACTTCTGTTGGACAAAAAGCTGGTGATCCATTCGCATAGTCCCTCGGGGAGTCCATAGTACCTATGGCAACTTCGTAAGAAGACCTCTGTGCCAGACCCGATCGAAGGCCTTCGCTATATCGAGGCTGACTGCTAGTGCCTCACCTCGACTCTCGATGGCTTGTGCCCAACGCTTTGTGAGATACACAAGAAGGTCACCGGTAGAGCGACGGTGGCGAAAGCCGTACTGTCGGTCGCTCAATAGATCGTTTCCTTCAAGGTATCTCAGGAGCTGTGTATTGATAACACGCTCCATCACCTTCGAGAGAAGGGAGGTGATAGCGATAATGTTGGTTAGCGATGTTGGGGTAGTTTAGTGTACAATGTCCTAACAATATTGGTTCACTTTACATAGGAGTTTTGTTCTGTAGTAGAGTAGTACCCTGTTTCTGCTGTATATCAATGACTTGCTGTCTGATGGCTCCATTCATCGTTATGCGGACGACAGTACCGGGGACAAGTGTTACACGGGCCATGCCAATATCCCTCAGTGAGTCGTAAACAACTTGTGCCCGAAATCGAGACTACTCTTTCTGGACTAGGTATCCGATTGGGGACGACTAAACCTAGTTCTATTCAACCCCACTAAGTAACAAGTACCTATGTGTAATCACCGCTAAGAAAGCCCCATTTATTGTGGCGCCGCAATTCCTGGGTACACCGGTCACCATTTCCTGGAGTATTAAGATCCTTGGTGTCAATATCTCCAGTTTCCTTCAGTACCTACCGCAGTCATTTGGAGTGCAAGTTAAAGTTGGCATCAAAGAAACTTAGAGTGCTCAACAGAGCGAAGTAGTACGTCACTACGGGGCAGTGACTTCCTGCTGGAATGAACTCCCTGCTGCGGTTTTCCTAAGCGCCTACAGTATGGGGTTCTCCAAAAGGGGCATCAGTTTGATTTTCTCTTTGTAACTTGCTATAAAGATAATTTTGAGATAGTTCTGACGCTGACTGTACAACGTAGAAAGTAGGTATGTCAAAATAGTACACAATTAAATGTAAGCAAGCACTCAACGACGCAGACGAATTGCTGAGCTGACAGATAGATTTAAGTTAGCCTGTAAACATTTAATTCGATTGTGATCTTGGCAGATACAATTATAACGATTCTGACGCTATTGGGGAAGCTCTGCACGAGCATGACCTTCTGCTCGATCTACATCTACACGGTGGAACTGTTCCCCACGCAGGCGCGCCATCAGCTCATGGGCGTCTGCTCTATGGTGGGGCGCTGTGGGTCCATGATTGCACCACAAACACCATTGTTGGTGGGTATGTCCATATTTTATTAGTCTTTACTAGAGTTAACAATAAAATAAATACCTAGTCTATAGCAGATGTTTCAGAGAATTGGTCCTTATCTTAGTTATGTATGTTACAAAATATTGTTAAGAAAATAACTACGTCTCTTTGCAATGGCTATGTGGTGTTCTTGACGACATAAGTACTTAGTTTTCCTTATCAAAATGTATTATGGAATAATAGAAACAAATAGGCAATTCCATTTAGTGGATGTTTGTCACACTTCACGTAAAAACGACTGAATGGATTTGGGTGCTTTTTGGGACAGACGTAGGTCATAAACTGAAATAATCATGTCAGCAGAGCTGCGGGCAATAGCTGATAGTAAATCAAAGAATAATGCTTGGCAACTTACTTAGTGATAAATTACGAGTACCTCCCACGCAGATAGCGTACATGGCGAGTCTGCCGTACTTACTGTTTGGTACGATGTCGACCATCGCTGGCCTGCTCATGCTGTTGACACCTGAGACTTTGAAGCTCAAGCTGCCAGACACCATCGAGGAAGCGGAGAACATGGACATCATACCGCGGAGCGCCAAGCGGACCGACATACTGCTCACAGTCAAGTAATAATAAAATCATCTTGTCACTTAATTGTACTTCCAACTTTTATTTCTTTCGCGTACTTACCCTTACTTACTGGGCACCAAAGTGAAAGCTTTATTAAATTGACGGAAGCAATAGAAAATTTTTACAAGCCGACCTGCTGCCGCTGACCCTGCAAGAATAGAGTTCCTGTGTTGTCAGTGCAAAATACAAAGCAGGACAAGCCTCAGGTGTTCCCACTGGCTACTCACTTCTACGCACCTACTCACCGCCTCTATCTATCTACATATAACCGCGACTCTTGGTTATATCTCTGGTTGTACTCAACCAGTTACAATCATATCTACAACTCGTCAAAGTAATATGGCTCGAAAACAACCCTCGCATCCCCGTACGAGGCCCCGCTCTCGTCCTTCGAGACCAGCAGCATCTGCAACATTGTGACCGTTGCACGTTTGCCTTAGTTTGAGTTTCGAAGTTGTTTTCGGATTTTATTTGAGATTTATTATTAATTTCTTTTTTTATACCACTAAGGTGGCAGATAAGCACACGGCCCACCTGATGGGAAGTGGTTACCGTGGCCTATGGGCGTATGCAACACCAGGGGTGTTACACTCGCGCTACCGACCGACGAAACCTTCTGATGCCCCTCTTGAAGAACCCCATATTGTAGGTGCTTGGGAAAACCGCAGCAGGGTGGGAGGGAGGTAGGCACGGCACAATGCGCACCGTCTCAGGTCGCAATTTGTGAGGATGAATTCCCTGCCTATGGCGAGAGGTGCGATGATAGAATGTAGCTACGGGCATCATGTCAAACAATTCATCTGAGTACAAACCATTGTATAGGCGGTGGAACACACACAGCGAGGCAAAGTCCCTCCTAAGGCTAAGAGGTTACACACTACCTGCGAGTATGGGATTGTCAACCAGCCTCAACGCCCGTCTTTGCACCGAGTTGAAGGGGTCAAGCTGGTATGCAGGCGCTCCAGCAAAAAGGTGACAGCAGTACTCCATGTGGGGTCGGACCTGAGCCCTATAAAGAAGGAGTTGCTGCCCCGCAGTGAAGTACTGCTTCGCGTGTTGAGTACTCAAAGTTTACTTTATGCCGACTTAACCTTGTCCTTCAAATGACTCCGGTACTGGACGTCTCTGGAGATATCGACACCAAGGATACTCGAGGAGATGGTAAGCGCTGTGCCCAGGAGTTGCGGCGCTACAAATAGGTACGTTTGGGCAGCCAGGTGCCACGTTAATGCGCACGAGTTGTACAACAACTGTCATACCGAAAGGCAATGAAAGTGCATTCGTTCTCAAAATCAATAACACTTTTTAGAAAATTTGGGGATATCTATTTACTTATTAATAAAACACTTTTTTTGTAACATAATAATTATATTTAATATCCTTAAAAGTTTTATATACACCAACATCGAATGCGTGAACAACTACAACATAGTCAAGTACAGGGGAGCACAACAGTTTCATAAACGTATTTGTAACATAGTATATTATATAGGTACGTACGTATATACATCTACAGTTTGTATCCAATAAGTGATATTATGTGGCCGTCCATCCACTAGGTGCACAAACTAACACTCGTTGCCGCCTCAGTACATGCAGATTGTTGCCAGAAATAAAACTCGAGTGTTGACAGTTTACTAGTAGCTTTAGAAAGAAAGACATATAGAAAATGTAATACTTCGTACGTACTTAGGACAGCTTCGAGTTTACATGTCGTGTAGATGGACGTCCTTGATTTATTAACAAGTGGTACATTTACAATACAAACGTTTTGCGATACAATTATAATATCGTTTTATGGAACTACAACGACCGCGACGATAAAAGTTAAATTGGTCTTTAGATTACAGGATTATAATGTACAATATTCATACGATTAGGGTCCGCCCGCGCCCAGCTCGGCTGATCGCCGACTGCAGGCTACCGAACACTTGTGAGGTTTATAACGTTTTAATGTTATTATTTTTTCGTTCCTGTACAAACAATCGGACAGCAGCAGCACTACATATGTTCGGATGACATAAATTAAAATAACTTTCACATTCTTATATTATAGCGAACAAGAAAACAATGATTATAATAATACGTGAGACAGTCAAGTTGTATCTAACAGGTGCTAATTATTATTTATAATAAATTCTGTCGTGAAAAATAGACTTTGATCTAGACGATAACAGTGAGTGTACTATATCAACAAATGGAGTCTAGTTATACGCGTTGCAGCACACACAGCTTCACTAGTACTCCAATATTTTATTTAGAAATATTAACGATATGAACCAAAGCAGGCAGGTACAGGCACAAATTCTATTATTTCAGTATTTCATATTTATTTTCGCGACGCTACTATAAGAAACTAACAAGATTACTAAGACTACGAGAAACTGAAACGGTCTAGTTAAAAGTGAATTAAACACAACTCGGCTACTACTAATGACGCGCACCCCTTCCCGTTGTGCACGTGTACACGTACCATTTATATTATTTGCATTTGACAAAAACAATACTGAAGCACTTTTGAAGCTGAATGTACAGAGCTGAACACAACCTGGGTTTTGACCGAGAGCACCATAACACTGTACGAAAATAACAAGTTAATATGAGTAGGTACCCACGCAATAAAAGGCTTAAAGCCAAGAAGAACACCGCCCCGGGACCCAACGGCATTTCGTTACGTTCAACACTTTGGCCTAGAGTTGCATCAGGGGGCCACTCGTGTACCACGGTGGGCCACCTCCGCCGCATAGTCGGGGCGTAACGGAGAGGGCCGTTATCTACCCAAGTGCGACCGGCATCGGTCGGCGAGAGATGTCGTGCGGTGTACCACAGGGATCGGTTCTAGGGCCGCTCCTGTGGAGCATCGGATATAACTGGTTGCTTCGCGGTGAGTTTGCGGACGGTGCCGCGATCACATACTATGCGGCCGACACGCTAATGCCGTCACTAGCTACACACATACCGCGAACGACCCTGAAAGCCACGACCGGCGACCGGCAACTGGGTCTCGAGGTGGCTCTGCACAAAATCGAGGCCATGTTCTTTCATGGACGTCGGCGTGTGTCACCGGTGGAATTCAGCTTCACAATGGGATACACTCTCATCGCCTTGAAGCCCCAGATGAAATATCTGGGGTTCGTGCTCGACGGCTGGTGCGGCTTCGGGGAGCATCTCCGCAGTCTGGCTGGAAGCGAAAGCTCTTTGGGCGCTAGATCAGTATCGAAAAGTGGCGCGAGAGTGATGACACGAACCCGAGATTGGGCCGTGAGAGTCCGGGGGCGGAGGCTACTCGGGTGCCGGGTGTCGCGAAATGACTTCCGCCGCGTGTGAGCGCGGCCCGGGGGGACGGGTGGAGTCGCCCGCA
Source organism: Eilema griseolum (assembly GCA_963662185.1). Classification (NCBI taxonomy): domain Eukaryota; kingdom Metazoa; phylum Arthropoda; class Insecta; order Lepidoptera; family Erebidae; genus Eilema; species Eilema griseolum. The sequence continues at coordinate 381,814 of OY759246.1, forward strand.
GCAGAAGCCGGCCGCGGCGGCGGCGCGACATGTGCTCTTACCCATACCCGGGGACTAGATGGGGACTCCGTGGCCTCTACACCCGAACAGGGCCAGCTCGAAAGAGATCGGCCGGGGTGCAAGGGATATGCCTCCGGCAACTTCGCCTCCTGTAACTTACGATGCTCAGACGGCGTACAGTAAAAAGGTACCCACTCAATATTATTGTTTATTCTCGACACAGTTTTTCTACTTGAATAAGGTAAATTAAAAAAAAATGAAAGTATCGTGTAGGTCTTCCCACATCGACACTAGATCGAATGGAGTCCTGAAACTATTTTACACCATTGATGTATAACATTAAAATGTATAATATTCCAATAAATTACAAAACCGTACTACCTAACCAACAAATAAATAATCAAAACTGACACCATTATTATATAAAAAGGGACAAACAATATCCTATAGCTTCATGTCCAGTCGCTTATCTTTCACAAGTCTCTTGAGAGAGAGAAAGGATTATTTTCTAGTTAATTTGCATTTCTTTAGTGGACATACCTATCAGTATCAAAATAAACGGAATATTTATTGAGTTTCCGATATTTCGGCGCTGTTGCAAGCACCATGATCACGGAGGAACTGGACTTGTGGAGTAGTGCAAAAACAACCGGGAACAAGCCAAAACAAAATCGCGAGTGGATACAGTAAGCATCGTGTGTCGTGAACGTGATCGAGTTTGAAGTGAGAGTGAAACCAGTGGTTGTGCAGATACGCGTAGTAAAAGAAGTCGAAAGAGGGTAGATCAATATAATTACTCCTAGAAAAAACATTTTCTCTGTTCACCGCCACTACTCCAGTTCCTCCGTGATCATGGTGCTTGCAACAGCGCCGAAATATCGGAAACTCAAAACAATGAAACATGGTAAATATCCCGTTTATTTTGATACTGATGTGAGTGCCCATGACAATTTAAATGCCTATAATGGACATACCTAGTTAAGTGAGTCATTAGGAAGGTATGCAACGAAGCAGAATATGTTATGTTAACTTTACGTTGTGTATTCTGCTCATAATTATGTATTCTAATCTTTGCATCCACTTTATACCTGTGCACATTATCATGTAACGCCACAGTAATCCTTCGGTTGACTCCAAAGTAGTACATATTTAAGCAATTCTTCGACATTGCTACCGTTTTGTAGTAGAAATGAGACATACCATATAAAATACCTTTACAAACATTGACACACCCAATGCCTCACGACAGTTACAATGCGTTACAAATAACTTTATATTATGCGCAACGTTACAGGGACTGCCCGGTAACGTGAGACGCTGCGTGATACAATCACTTTAACATTTACATTTTCACACGAATTATTGCCAGTTCATGATCACATTAAATTACCTACATGTAAAATTACAGTTCACACATACACCTGTCACACATGGGACACTACCCACCACATGGAGTCGAGGATTAAAATCATCATTAAACAATACATTTGAATTGTACATTAAGTTAATGGTAATAAAGTATGTAAATGAGGCGAGCGCAAATCGCTTCATCATAGTATATTGATTGGAATTCATGTAATCGAAAGCCTCCGGTAGCCACTGCGAGGATTCTAAGGCACATTGTAGTCTGAGATCTAGTAAGATTTGATTTATTTTACGCATACTTAGAAACTGATATTCCTAGTAGCGGAAAAAGAATGAGAAAAACCTCATAAACGTACGTAAGTGATATGACACCTGCAGCTGGTTAACGTCGGCATTTGCCTTGATGTAATGTCCATAAGTAGCATTAACAATAATTGGTTGGCGAATGATATTTCATGCATCGCCGATCTGTGCGGATGACTTTAATCACTCACTCTTCGATCTCAATCAGGGTCAGTCACGTTGTGGAGAATGTCTTTATCTATAACAAAATAAGATGCGAGAACGAACGGGTACTTTATTTCCTGAATCCCTATCGAAAAAACTTGATTAAACAATGTGTAGTTAAAATAGCTTTAAGATACAACAAAATTGTAAACGGTTGCTATTTAAGTACAAACACACTTTAATGACTATCGCAATATTTCGATTGTATCAGAGCATCATTTCAGTAACAAGGAGTACATGATTTAATACAAACAAACTATTTTGTAATTGTAGTGGAAGATTCGCGACCCACGTCTTCAAGGATGATCCTTATAATTAAAAGAAAAAATGCGTAATGACTACACAGGGTAAATTTTTGAAACGGGGCAGAAAGTGCAGCGATTTTAACCCGTTAAAATTACAGCAAAACGTCTCGAGGAGACCATTCCTAACTTTTTAAGATATTCTGAACTATATTCACCGACTTTAATAAATCGTACAGTCGGGAAGAAAAATATCAAAACTCTAAAAAAGAGTGCTGAGCGATGTTATATCATGTGGGGATCAAAAGACTCTCAGAGACCATTTGAGGTTGGAGTAATAGAAACGACAGAAATTTGGACAGAATTAAAATTTAAGTAGATTTTTTTGTTTTTCCCCACAAAATGTATGAAAAACTTCCGTTTCTAGTACTCAAAAAAATAAAATGATCACATGAAAAAATGGTCTCTGTGCCTTTTGATCCCCACATTAAATGGGATAGTTTGGGACAAAATATATTTTTTGAACTTTAGCAATTTTCTTGTATACTGTACGATATTTCCCCTAAGGACGTTTTGCTATAACCATAAACATTTATATTTACAGCAAAACGTACCTACAGTAGTAAAGGCAGTGAGGACAGCTACCTTAACCGTATGGTAGCTGCCCTTACTGCCCCGTTTCAACAATACACCCTGTATAGCTCACAATGCCGAGGATCCCGGGAGCCACATCTACGGGTGACTACCCGCTTGACGACAGCAGACTCAATGAAACTAAACTTTTAAAGACTAGCCTACCACCAGGTTCTCAGCACACCCTCACGCCACCGCCACACAATACTATAAGTACCTACTAACGATATATATATAAATATAAATAGCGAAAGTTATAATATGCCACTTTTGTTATAATCGTTACAACATTCCTAGTTAACGATGCCAAACGCTTAAATATAATGCAAATTTAGCAATACAATGTAATCATTTATTTTTTTCACTTTTTACATCTGCAACACAAAATTCAAAACAAGCCCCACTGACTGGTCTGATAAGCTATACTCAAATGAAGCTGTTGGAAGATACTGGTGATACTGTAACAATATAAATAACCTACTACTTTTCACTTTTACATATATAACGACAACGTAAGTTGCCAATTCAATAAAGCATTTAGTTAATCTTTTAAAAATAGACTCAATGTTTGAAGAATCGCAAAAATATATTATTCGCTCCACTAAACCTATTGTCTGACGACAATCGCGGAGATCGCGACCACTGGACGGGAAGAATGCATCAACGATGGCTCAGCCGCGGCCACCGACCGCCGCCAAGGGCCCGCTACCGCCCCCGGCCCCCGCTACAACACCCGCATCCCCAGTCTGTTCAGGCTAGCGCTAGTCCCGTGACGCACGCGTCGTATTATTATCAACGCGCCTATATATTCACCAAGGATCAGGTAGGAGTAATAACTATTAGCGTAAACCATTCGGCGACTCGAACGCGAGAGCTCAAAAACCGCAGTCGCTTCATTATTAATTTATTTTTCACAGCTTTGTCAACAGGATGTGTTGTACAGAATGCGAAGTTACTTACCATAAAAATGTCATAATGGCACCACAATTGTGGTCGTGTCGCGTCAAACGGGGCGATGCCACTGACGTCTGCTTATTGCCTCTAAGTCGCGTCAAGTTAATAGCGAACACACCACTGCGTTACTACCATAATTATTATAGATTGTATTGTTCCTTTTATAGTGCTGTCATGTCTACTATTAATCGCTACCATGAACAAACACTCGTAATGATAACTTGTGGCAAAGAAATGAGTTATATGAGAATTAGACGTCATTCGCAAAATTATTTATGACATTTTTACATGTGCTGGTATTCTCGTCTTTAACTAAACATTATTGTTTTTATGAGGATTTGTTTCACGTTAGTAGTGTACTGTGCGAAACAATAGAATGCACCTCCAGGGGCCATAGAATGCATCTTTAGGGTTCATGGAATGCACCTCCAGGGGCCATAAATTGCTCCTTCAGGGGCCATAGGATGCATCTTCAGGGTCCATAGAATGCACCTCCAGGGGCCATAGAATGCTCCTTCAGGGGCCATAGAATGCACCTCCAGGGGCCATAGAATGCTGCTTCAAGGGCCATAGGATGCACCTCCAGAGGCCATAAATTGCTCCTTCAGGGGCCATAGCATGCATCTTCAGGGTCCATAGAATGCACCTCCAGGGGCCATAGAATGCACCTCCAGGGGCCATAGAATGCATCTTTAGGGTTCATGGAATGCACCTCCAGGGGCCATAAATTGCTCCTTCAGGGGCCATAGGATGCATCTTCAGGGTCCATAGAATGCACCTCCAGGGGCCATAGAATGCTCCTTCAGGGGCCATAGAATGCTGCTTCAAGGGCCATAGGATGCACCTCCAGAGGCCATAAATTGCTCCTTCAGGGGCCATAGCATGCATCTTCAGGGTCCATAGAATGCACCTCCAGGGGCCATAGAATGCACCTCCAGGGGCCATAGAATGCTCCTTCAGGGGCCATAGGATACACCTCCAGGGGCCATAAATTGCTCCTTCAGGGTCCATAGAATGCACCTCTAGGTTGGTTACTAATGTGAGGGGATAATAATATGGACAAAACTACCTATACTATTTTTTATACCACTTAGTTGGCAGACAAGCACACGGCCCACCTGATAGGAAGTGGTTACCGTGGCCTATGGACGTATGCAACACCAGGGGTGTTACACTCGCACTGCCGACCATGAAGAAACCTTCTGATGCCTCTCTTGAAGAACCCCATATTGTAGGCGCTTGGGAAAACCGCAGCAGGGAGGTCATTCCATTGAGTGTGCGTGGAATGAAGTTTCTTTCATACCGCACAGTGCGCACGGTCTCAGGTCGCAATGTGTGGGGATGAATTCCCTGCCTATGGCGAGAGGTGCGATGATAGAATGTAGTTACGGGCATCATACTTATATTGAGAAAATATTTGGTGTGTGTGAACCGCAGATTTTCCACGAAGTGCGTCTTCGACCAAACACATTTGCCTGGGACCCTCCCTATAATCTAACGATCTATTTTAAATGGTAACAACAAATTAATGATTTGACTGTAATACGACCGCGACCGCTGTAACGCGCCCTAGGTCCGCTCAGTACACCGTGCGTCCTGAGCTTAGTTGTACTGTGAGATATTGATACGAGGTTGTATTGTCAAGGCTTATACTCCTAAGGAATGGTATTTGATTGTCGAAACTTAGATACGAAATATTCACATTTATAAAAAGATTACTGCAGAGTTAACAGAGACTTTGTATAAAATGGCAGCTACCACAACATTGTGTTGTCTTTGAGAACGAGTACGGGTTCTATTTCGTGAACAAATACAACAGAGTGTTTATATGTAATAGCACCTAATTGCATGATGGTAAGTGATTACTAGTGCTTAGAAACGTTTGCAACACTAAAAATGTCGCTTACTCGTTTCCAACCTTTTTCGCATTCGCCCCTCTGGTAGTGCAAGCGATCACAAGTCACAATAACCAATTAGCAAGATGTCGACTTTGCGTCCCTTTGCTACTAATAGCGCAATTTAAAATTGGTATAAAACGGGTTAGTTTCGAAGTAGGGTGGTGCCGGACACGCGGCGTACGAGGTACGAGGTACGGTGCGAAAGCGCGGGCCGCTAGCTACTGAGTACGGAGTAATCAGTCACAACTCGCATATACGTGGCTACTTACAACACCTACATACAACTACGCGGTAGCCCTATGGTGCTGCGCCGCCCGACCAACGCTGTCATATTATTATTATTAATTATTAATGTACTATAGTTGCGGCACGCTATGATTGCCCTTTTGAAACTGGTTTTGTTCGTTTTCTATTTTTGGTGCGCTTAATATTGGACAACGAGCTGTTAGACGAATAACTAAAGAAAAGTCAAAGACTGGCACAGAACAAAATAAATTTCACGCATCAAAAAAGAGAAAACGAGCAAAACAAGTCGTGTCACAACGGCCATCATAGCGTGCCGCAACTATAGTGTACGATAAGATGGTCAGCTGTATCCTAGATGGAAGTATTTGTATTATGTTCACAGGTAATATTACGTCCGTTTGGTTAGGTACTTAGCTAAAGGTAAACAGTCTTAAGTAGTCTTTTTACACAAACACATATATTAAACAAATGCTTAAAGTTATGGTTGGTTAGTTAGTGAACACCCACTAATGGTTTTAAGTCGCGTTTTATTTTTAAACTGAATTTTTACCTTTAAATGTACAATATTAAAAAAAACGTTAAGATTGTTTCCCTTCTAGGAAAATTGAGGCTAGGTAGCTGTTTTATTGCTTGTGAAAATTGTTCACTAGCGATATCAAACAAAAAATTTAAACAAAGAATCAAAGGAGAATCATAATACACACATCAACAAAGTCTAGGGAACAAGGACATTTCTAGTTTTTATTTAAAAACCCTTTCTTGTAATAGTGAGTGTTTTATATCAATAGAAGGGTATTTTTATACCGTTTTTAATTTTAATTTTAATAAAAACATTTTCATATCAATATTTTTTTCTTTTTAAGAAAGAATTGAATAGTGCCAATATTGAGTATTACAACCTTCTATGATTAGGCACAAAAATAACGAGGTAGTAAGAAATACAGTAATTAACCGTACTTTAAACGTTTTTAATAATCTGTAGGACCTCCTAAAGCATTAGCAACAGCTCGACAACGGCGTGGCATACTTAGTATGAGATTGTCAATCATCGTCTGTGGAATATGGCTCCATACACTGCGAAGGTGTAAAAAAAGTTGTTCTTCAATGTTCAGATTTTCCAAAGAATCACTGAAAGCTCTTCTCCCAAGCAAATCCCAGGCATGCTCTATGGGATTGAGGTCGGCAGACTGAGCAGGCCATTCCAACGTCGTCATATTGTGCTCGCTTAACGCATTGACCACTACCCTCGCGGTGTGTGACCGTGCATTATCTTGCATGAACATAAAATCTTGACCGAACTGCTGTCGATGAGGGATTACCATGGGGTGTATAACCTCCTGAATGTATTGGTTTGCATTCAAATTGCCCCGTATCCAAACGAGGTCGGTCCTTCCACCAAGGCGAATTCCAGCCCATACCATGATTGTTCCACCTTGGTAAGGATGAACTTCTTGCGGATTCTGGAGACGACTCCGACGTCCAGGAACTCGCCATATACGCACTCTTCTCGAATCAGGATGAAAACCGAAGCAAGATTCGTCGGAAAACAGAACCCGTGCCCATTGATGGTCGGTCCACTGTAAATGTGCATTAGCCCACAATAAGCGACGACCTCGATTTCCACGTCGAAGAGCTGGAACCCTAAGCGGTCTGCGAGCATAAAGATTGGCTTCGTGTAGTCTTGTTCTGACAGTTTGATCGCTAATAACCACTTGATGCTGAGACTGGAGGCCTGCGACCAACTGACGAGCAGTAATCGTGGGTTGCCGCCTTGCGGAATTTTGCAAGAAACGATCTTGTCGCGGGGTAGTAACCCTATTTCGTGCCCTGTGACATTCGGCAACATCCCCTGTAGACCTGTAGCGTGCCCATAATCTGCAAATTACGCTTGGTTGGGTGTTGACAGCATCCGCTACGTCGCGTTGAGTTCGTCCAGCTTGCAGCATACCAACAGCCCTTAACATCTCTTCGCGACTTAAATGACGACGTGACATGATGACTACAGTCACAAAAATGCACAAACCATACGTAAAAGACGTATTATTGATAATAAACGTTATTTACAATCAAAAAAAATAATTTTTATTTTGCCTCAGAGAAACTGCACAATCAAACACTTTTAAAAGTTTTCCCTCCATATTCGAAAATCATTACTTATTTAAATTTATTTTTAAATTTCGAACAACTCTGTAATCTACTTTATTCTATTTTTATTTATTTGCTGCCAGTTATTTGCAAAACAAGATTTACACGAAAAAAAATAATTGGGGTCATCTTGTTCCCTAGACTTTGTTGAGGTGTTTATAATCAATGTGATCATCAGAACCAATCAAATAATATGACATGAGTGAGTGTGCACAATACAGGAGATTGTTCGTCAGTGCATGAGTGCATCGGTTAGTGATGCATGAGGGAAGGAGTTCTGTGTCATAGTGTGGGTCAGGCTTCAATATTTGCACTCTACTTAATTGTACACGACTGTTGAAGTGATCTCTAACTTAAATAGTTTTGTTTGAGATGAAAATTGATGAATAGTTTATAATCCGACCCGATTTCGGATATGTCGAATCTGTAGACGTTTGAATGGCAAAACTTGACACCTATTGAGATTGTGATATCTTCGTTCAGAAGACTGGAAATTTAATTTCTTATGAAATCGATCCTACAAGAGATTATTTTGCTTTGGAGTTTATTTGCGAGAAGTATGACAGTACATTTATTTTTGACGTGTTGCCAAATATTATGAATTTAATGCTAGTGTTATCCGCTCAAGTCATACCGCACAGGACCAACGAACGGAGCACAGTACAGAACTAATAGAAATTAGATACAATTTCGATTCGCTCTGCATATTTGAATCAAGTGTTAGTTACGCCATTCTTCTACTGGATGAGCGCTAAAAATTAGTCATTGTGGGCATTGAGCCTTTGTGGGCCGCATTATGTTTATATTTTTTAGAGTGCTCGACAGGTAGGTAATTAATGGACGTGCATTAGTGTACGCCCTGTGCAGTACCGTGGTACTACACGGTACACTGCGCTAGGACTGTCTGTATCTTCTGAGGACAACTCGTGGGCCGCGGCATACTCAACAACACGAATTTGTAAGTCGCCTCACGTACGACTTCGAAATAAAGTCCACGTTTTTGTTCGACATACCACATACATTATAACACAATATAATTTTTAAAATTTTTCATGGAATTAAAATCCTAATATTAGTAGGTACACTTATCATAAAAATGCGCAATATATGTTATTACAACATTGTTTTAATATTTGATACCATCATCGGTATACATTTAGGTTTTAAAGTTTCCCTCCACTAAATACGACAAATATGATTTTTTCTTAAGTTAGTAGTTAGTGTTCGTAGTACATTTATATCCACATACATAATATATTAAATTTATATCGCGTTACGTTAAAATAACTATAATTTACAAGTATACTCGGCAGTTTTAGAGCTTCAATCAACCCAATCACAAAACACCTAATAGGATAATATTATGTGTAATTAAATGACACATGAACTAGTGTAATAAATAAACCACCATTTTGCGTTTAAACAGGACCCAGAATCACAACTGACCATCAACCAACCCGTACACTCACCTCTCGTTTACACCACCAAACAAGTTTATAAAAATCTTGTTGAAGACTTGTAGAAGACTAATCAAAACAAAATACTTGTTTTATACATGTATCTCAGATACTTTTTCGTTCACATAGGATGTATAGCCAACAAGTTGTAAACAAGTATAAAACACATTTGCGTTCACACTGTAGCCTGTGACACATTGCAACTTGTCAAATACATGTTTTATACTTGTGGTGTAAACGAAGGGTAAGAGGAAATCTAACGAATAACTGAATTAAACTAGAAATGAATAACTACCTATGAAATCTGGCTGAGTGTCGCAATGTTTATAAATGTATGTTCTTAAATGACATTGTAAACTTTTGAGGATGCTGTAAGGCGAAACCGGTCAGGTGTAATGACAAATAAAATGAATAACAGTTTAACTATTGAACACTGAAGATAGAGTGGTACAGATTGCAGAAGTTTAGCCAGAGGCGCCAGATGCATTTAGTTAGATTTAGGGTAGTTTAGAGAGGTTTGAGCACGAGTGCTGCATTGAGTGCCGGGTTGACTTCGTGTGTATCTGTTTTATGAAAAAGAGGCTCGGGTAATAGTTGCAATTTAGAATGCTTTTGTATAGTTATTTGAGAAACTATTTAAAATAATCAAATTTGTATACAGTAAGTATTTACGAAGGGTTGTTTAACTCCTCGTTTTCACCACAAAACAAGTTGTAAACTTGCTCATAAAAAACTTGTAGAAAACTTGTCAAAACACAATACTTGTATTGTACATGTATCTCAGATACTTTTACGTTCACATAGGATGTATAGCTAATAAGTTGAAAACAAGTATAAAACACATTTGTGTTTACACAAGTCTGTGACATATTGCAACTTGTCAAATACATGTTTTATGCTTAGGTGTAAACGAGGGGTTATGGTATTGGGTAATTTAATAAACGAGCGCCGAGACTGCGCGTCGTATTAATGTTGACTCGTGCGATAAGTAATGTTGAAACACCCCGCCCTAGAACGTTTATGCTGGGTTTAAACGGGAAGGAGGTATTTATTTAAAGATTTCGTTAGATCTGTTCTACTAAATGTTTAAGTAAAGCCGTCAATTGATTCAAATTTATGGATACTGGAACTAGCGAGAATTACTCTTTCGAACACTCGTGATGACACGACAAAATACTGGTACAATAAAACGAGGTGAAGTATCCGTAGGTTCGGGGCGCGATAGAAAGTTCCCGTGTTAGAGGAGCGGCCGGGCGCCAGCTAATAGCTAGAGAGGACAGCGGCGGGTCAGCGCGCGGGCGGCGCGGGCTCGGCGGGGTGCAGCGGGTGCAGCAGCAGCGCGGCGGCGGCGGCGTCGGCGGCCGCCGCGGGGTCGCGCGCCGCCGCCAGCACCAGCGCCAGGCGCCGCCACGTGTCGGCGCGCAGCGGCTCCAGCGCCGCCGCCTCGCGCAGCGCCTTCTCCGCCAGCCCCAGCCAGCCCAGGTTGTAGTACGCCGCGCCTGCCGACACCGGACACCTCAGCATACATCGTCCCGGCGCTATACTTGCGACACGCTATCTTGGCCGATTTCACACGTCTGGTTTTGCTCGTTTTCAGTACGGACGACGAGCTACTAGACGAGTAACTAAAAAAAATATGGCGAGACTGACACGGAGGAAAATAAACTTCACGCACCAAAAAAGAGAAAACGAGCAAAACCAGTCGTGTAAAAATGGCCAAGATAGCGTGCCGTAACTATAATTTAACAAATAGACCACCGCGCCGGACCAAATCGCGGTCCCGATCCGAGAATACTCCGGAAAGGAACGCAGCGGGCAACCTTTTTTACTAATTTATAAACATTTACTGAATCTAAATACAACCACATACACACTCGCTGTTCTTACATGTTTACAGTTTGTCACTAACAACATGTTACCACCCGATTTAGTCCGGCAATATTAACAATAAAATTTAAAAAAAAACATGATATTACACTATAGCCCGTAAACATTAGACCTTCGTCATTTTATAAAAACTGAAACTTTGTCAGCGCATTTTTTTATTCATTACCAGACACATTAACATAATGATAACTTCTTGCCAAACACCTTTAATATTCATGAAAGTATATAATACGGTTTAAAAACTGATTTTTATATAACGTTTCCCGAAATGGAAAAATAAACGGGCACCGAGGATTGGACCTGCTCTCGGTTGCTAGGGGAAAAAAGAAAATAAAGGACATCACTCACGCTCCACACGTTTTTGGTTCCAAATTGAAAGCCAACGAAAAATATCCTACTCGGTTTTATTTTTTAACCCCCAACGCAAAAAAAGGGGTGTTATAAGTTTGACGTGTCTGTGTGTGTTTGTCTGTCTGTGGTATCGTAGCTCCTGAACGGATGAACCGATTTGAGTTTAGTTTTTTTTGTTTGAAAGGTATCTAATATACCTTTCAAACAAAAAAACTAAACCCAAATCGGGAGTGTTTTTAGCTATGTTGGAAAAAAATTGGACCGAAAAGATGGCCGCCGCTACAAAATGACGGAGTACATATTTTTTCTCAACTACCTCAATATGGGTATCAAATGAAAGGGCTTGACTAGTAGAATACCATACAATATGACAAATTTCAAATCTAAGATGGCCGCCACCACAAAATGACGAATTACATTTTATTTCACAACTCCCTCAATATCAATTTAAAAAGTGTAAAATTAAAATTAAATTAATTATTTTAAAAACTCCCGTCACAAAAAAACAACCCCCAAAACGTCGAACATAAGTTGAGTTAGTTAGCCCTACAGCTTTGATATGTCTAGTAAAACTAACACAATTTATTTTCGACTTTTTGGAAAATTTTAAAATATATAGATAGATGGATAATTCTTTATTGTGCACCAATAGATTACAGAAAAACTTGTAGTTAGCATGCATACAGGTTAATGTACAATGGGCGGCCTTATCGCTGGAAGCGATTTCTTCCAGGCAACCTTGGGATGTACAGTAGTGTAATAAAGCAAAAGATTTGGTGTAGTTAGCAAATAAACTAGAAACACGGTGTATTAAAAAAAAAACAAAAGGAAAGAATGATATGAGAGAAGTTCAAATAAAGTAAAATAAATATACAACTTTAGAACATAAATAGATATACGAAGTAAATAGTACATACTAATAAGAAGGGAAAATAGTAAGCATATTAAATGTGAACTGTCACAGTGTTCAAAATGATAGGTAGTAGTCCTTTACCATTGCTTTAAATACGTTTAGGGATTTTGCTCGTCTGATACTCAATGGCAATGCGTTCCATAAGCGCACAGCCTTGACTGAGAAAGACTTATTAACAAAATCAGTTGAATGTATTGGCATTCTCAGCCTCAAATTCTCGGTTGACCTCAGGCATCTCGTATGTGTGTCATGGAGGAACTGGAATCGTTCTTTGAGATAAGAGGGAGTGGTAGGATTAAACAATACATTATATGTGCGAAGTCGAATTAGGAGCCACTTGAGTTGTTTACGGAAATCTGACACGTGATCATACTTGCGTAAACCAAATATGAATCGTATGCAAAAGTTTTGAAGTCGCTCAAGTATATCTAGTTGCTCCTCTGTTAGATTGGGATAGCTGACATCGGCGTAATCGAGAACAGGAAGAAGAAGCGATTGTGCGAGCGCAGTTTTAGTGGCAATTGGTAGGAAGTTCCGCAGTCTGCGTAAAGCACCCGCTGACGCGAAACGTTTACGACTGGTCCTGTAACTGGATATTTTTTTTTTTTTATATAGTACACGCCAACTTGACCTCACCTCGCCTGATGGTAAGCTAAAGGCAAAGTCTCAGGAAAGAGGGTCACCATTACAGACACTAAGTGCTACAATGGTGGCACTCAGCTTGGCGGCCTCAACAGATGCTTTTTCACGCCACGCTTAAAGGCCCCGGGACTGTAGGAAGAAGGAAACACGTGTGCTGGTAATGAATTCCAGGTCTTGGTGGTGCGGCAAAGAAAAGAGTCTCCGAACCGCTTGGTTCTTGCTCGTATATTCTGCACAGTGTGAGGGTGACATCTAATGCCTGCACGTGTTGTCCTATGTAGGAAAGGCGATGGTGGGATTAGTTGGAAGAGCTCGTCAGAACACTCACCGTGGTAGAGACGGTAAAATACAGCCAAGGAAGCAATATCTCTACGCATCGGCAAAAGCTCGAGGGTGTTCGTGACCTCAGGGTTCCCAATAATTCGGACCGCGCGTCGCTGCAACCTGTCGAGAGCATCTAGTAGGTATTTCGCGGAGCCATCCCAGAGATGCGAGCAGTATTCCACAGAGGAGCGAATTTGAGTCTTATAGAGAAGACACCGTTGCTCCGGCGTGAAAAAACGGCTCACTTTGTTTAGGAGTCCGAGTTTTCGCGAGGCTGTTTTGATGATGCTCTCGATGTAATTTCTGTTATTCAGTTTGCAGCGAATATCCATGCCTAGGATATTGAGATTGTCCTGCAGTGGCAGTGGCGTGCTCTGAAGAGTGGGAAGGGGAAGGAAAGAAGATACCTTTGCTGTGAACGCACAAGCCTGCGTCTTCTTGGCATTGAACTCGACCATGTTCTCAGAGCCCCATTGAGAAATGTGATTCAAGATCCGGTCCAGTTCAGTGACAAGAAGCTGTCTTTTTTCCACGATATCAGACTGTTTGGCCGCAGGTTGTCCGTGATAACTCCCGTGTAAGGTGCAATCGTCTGCATAGCAATGTATGCTGCCAGTGGACAGCATGTCGTTGATATGCAGAAGAAAGAGAGCGGGAGATAATACAGACCCCTGCGGCACGCCAGCATTTATTTGCAAGAACTCCGAAGCCCGTCCATCACAGAGGACGCGGATACGGCGCTCCCGCAGGAAACTAGCAATCCAGTTGCACAGTCTAGGAGGCAGACCAAAGGCTGGTAGCTCGGAGAGAAGCGATTTGTGCCAGACTCTATCGAAAGCTTTGGCGATATCAAGACTAATTGCCAGTGACTCGCCGTGCTTGTCCATAGCCTCACCCCAAAGATGGGTAACGTATGCTAGAAGATCACCCGTTGACCATTTCGGCCTGAAGCCATATTGCCGGTCATTAATTTAGGAGTGATCCTCTAGGTGACGCATGAGCTGTTTGTTAATGATGTGCTCGAAGACCTTGCACAGCACTGAGGTGACGGCTATGGGTCGATAGTTGGCTGGCTCTGAGCGATCCCCCTTCTTGGGGATCGGCTGTACATTCGCCTCTTTCCAAGCCGAAGGCACTGTACCCGAGCTGTAGGACAGTCGGTACAACCGCGTAAGCATCGGAGACAACTCCGCTGCACATTTTTGTAAGACCACCGCTGGAATACCATCCGGGCCACTGGCTTTCCGCACATCGAGTGATTGAAGCACCGCACGGACATCGCATTGCCTGATACGTATTTCAGGCAGTACGTGGTCACCATTGGGTAGTGTCGGCGGCTGTATACCGCAATCATCGACTCGGGAATTGGCCGCAAAGAGATTTACTAGTATATTGGCTTTCTCTTGCGGTCCATGGGCCAGGGATCCATCAGGGTAGCGCAGCGGTGGCAGCGAAGGCTGACAGAAGTTGGCCTGCACGGCTTTGGCCAGTCGCCAGTATCCACGACTGCCCGTGGGATGTGCCACTAGCTCTTGACCAAGCCGTGCAATGCGCAGGGCATCCGCTCTGACGTAAGCCCTCTTGCAGACCTTTGTGGCTCTGTTGTACGCCGCCTTGAAGTGGCCCACATTGGGATCGTGCGTGGCACGCGCCCTTACCCAAGCGCGATACGCGGACTGCTTTTGATCAACAGCCATCGCACACTCGCGCCCGAACCAAGGGCGCACTCCTCGGGCACCGGTGACATCAGTGTACGGGATATAGTATTCCATACCCAGACCGATCTCACCGGCAACAGCAGTAGCACAATCTGAGGGTTTCTTACCTTCAAAGCAGCGTTCCACCCACTGGATGGACGCAAAATAGTTGCGCAGCCCATCCCAATCTGCTGACGAGTAGTACCAGAGACGCCGCTTCCCCTGCACGGGTCGTGAGGGCGCTATAATTGGCACCTTGGAGCAGACCAGACAGTGGTCGGAATTGCCTAAAGCGGCTTGTACCGAAACACTGTACAGGTCTGGGTGACTCGTCAGCAGAAGGTCTAGCAGAGAGGGTGCTAGGCCCGACCTTCTTGGTATTCTAGTGACCTCGTGTACCAATTGGGTCAGGCCATGCGCCAGAGCAAATGCATGGGCGGCTCTTCCCGCATGGTCTGTTTTGGCGGAGCCCAACCAGGTGTCGTGGTGGGCGTTAAAGTCCCTCAAAAATACCACTTTGGCGTTCGGAAACCGTTCCTGCGCATCATCTGCCGCCTGACTCAGATATTCAAAGAGTCGAGTTGTCTCAGCATCTCCTGTATGGGAACGGTAGAGGCACACATAGATCTGACTCGTAGAGCCATGGTCTACGTGTACCCATATACACCAGCATTCAACTCCTTTAATATTGACTATTTATTGTTTTTTGCTATAAGATGTTCGTATTATTTGTACCTTGTTGCCACTTTTTTGCTAACTACCTACTTTTGTAATGGCTATTAGTATATATTACCAGAATGTTCAGGGCCTGCGAACAAAGACACTATTATTTTATAGAAATTTGTGCTTGAATTCTTATGATATTGTTTGTTTGACTGAGACTTGGCTCCAGGCAAATATTGATAGTGGTGAACTTTTTGATAACCGCTACCTTGTTTGGAGGCGGGATAGAAACTATGCTGCCACGGACCAAATATACGGTGGCGGTGTTCTGATCGCGGTACGACGAGAACTAGTGACTGAGGTACGTAGTGATTGGTGTTCTTCCGCAGAGGATTTGTGGGTAACACTCACGTTCCGTAAGAGACGGCCGAGTGTTTTATACAAAATGCATATATGTGTAGTTTATATTTGTACTGAGGGTCAGGGTAATTCGGCAGCAGTTCAACTAACGAATTTTCATAATAACCTTTTAGACATAGTTCAAACACACGCCGCGGATAAATATTTAATACTTGGTGACTTTAATTTACCCAATATAATTTGGCTGCCTGACGGCGAGGGTGGCTCACTCAGGCCTACTAACATTGTCAGCCAAATTCATGAGAACTTTTTTGATACTTTGAGTGTATGTAATTTACTACAGTACAATAGTTATGTAAATTCTAACAACAGAATATTAGATTTAATATTATCGAACTATCAAATCTCGGTCTCGTCTTGCACAGACCAACTAGTAGCTGAAAATACTCATCATGTAGCTATCTGTATTACCGCGGACCTTGATGAGCCCCCCACCTTGCCTATTCAACCGCACACTAAATATATATACCATGCGGGTAATTACGACGCTTATAATGGTGGACTTAGTTGTATTCCCTGGGATCAGGAACTTAAAAAGGGAACGCTCGAGGATGCTACTATCTTTTTCTATAGTGTAGTTAAGGAACTTAGATCAAGACATATTCCATCGAAAACTTCTACTCCATGTACTAAATACCCTTTATGGTACAAGAAACCCCTAATTAAGATATTGCGCGAAAAAGCTAAATTTCATAAAAAATATAAGAAGTACGGGAATATATCGGATTATAACTCTTTTATTCTTCTTCGTCAACGTGCCAAAGAGGTTGAAGTTGAGATGTACAACCAGTATATTGCTAAAATAGAGGATGGCATAACTAAATCAGCACAGGCTTTTTGGTCCTATGTGAAGTCGAAAAGGCAAGCTAATACCTACCCATCGCAACTAAGGTACGGTCAACGCTCTGCCACAGATGGCGGCGACGTGTGCACTATGTTTAGTGACTACTTTCACGCTAATTTTTTGGAACGATCGAGTGACCAACACCCCCCTTTATCGTGCTCGGAGAGTACCGACAATACTATTGAAACGTTGATCGACTTAGGTTCTATAGAGGTACGCGAGGATGATGTCTTTAATTTACTCAAGGGAATTAATTTAAATAAATCGGCGGGCCCTGACGATATACCACCTGTACTTATATTAAATTGTGCTAAAAGCCTTGCCACCCCACTCACAATTCTATTCCAGCGATCCTTGAACGAGGGTTTGGTGCCTAAAATCTGGAAGACCGCATTTATAACACCAGCTTATAAGAAAGGCCCGCGAGACTCAGTCGAGAATTACAGGCCCATTTCCAAACTGTGCTTGTTTGCTAAAATGTTGGAGAAAGTTGTACACACACAGCTTTATGCTTCTCTAAGACCGCATATTAGTGAACAACAACACGGGTTTATGAAAGGGCGTTCGTGTACTACCAACCTTCTTCTATGTAGTGATTTCTTGACCGAGTCCATGTCAGAACCCAGTCAGGTAGATATTGTTTATACTGATTTTAGCAAGTGTTTTGACCGTCTGGATCATACGTTGCTACTCCGTAAAATTCAAGGTATCGGGATCCGAGGTAATCTATACAGGTGGTTTTCCTCTTATGTTGAGAACAGGTGTCAAACAGTAGTTCTTAATGGATATTCCTCTCGTGCCATCTGGAATTCCTCAGGGTTCCTTACTGGGACCTTTATTATTTAATATTTTTGTTAACGACATATCTTCATGTTTCAGCTACTCTAAAATTATTTTATTTGCAGATGACATGAAGATTATGTCCCAAATCCGAAAGTTAGAAGATGCATATAATTTACAAACTGACCTTAACCATTTTTATAATTACTGTCAAATCAACAAATTGGACCTGAATATTTCTAAATGTTACCTATGTACCATCACGCGAAAGCCGAGCCCTATTTATTTCAGCTATACCTTGGCCAATACCCCTCTAACAAGAGTAAATGTCATTAGGGATTTGGGTGTCGTGTTTGACTCAAAATTATCATTCGATGACCACATTGACATTATTGTCAAAAAGGCCGCCAAATCTTTGGGATTTATTCGTAGAATCTCAGTCGACTTCAGGAATATCAAAACAATTAAAATACTTTATTGTGCTTTTGTTCGCAGCCACCTTGAATATTGCTCGCAGGTTTGGAATCCTGTTTATGATATTTATATTAATAGACTGGAAGCAATCCAAAGAAAATTCTTGCGTTACATCCAATTCAGATCCTGTACCTATTTACCTAATTATTTGAGCAGATGTAGGCGGTTCCACATTCTCCCATTATACGAACGTAGAAATATAGCTGATTTGACTCTTCTGTTTAAACTAGTAAATCACTCTATTGATTGTTCTGAATTGCTAAGTAAGATTGGATTATGTGTATCATCTGTGCGTCTGAGGAAACCAAGGCTACTATATGTGCCATTAACAACCTGCACCTACAGACAAAATTCCTACCTAATCAGGGTGTGTCGAGCGTACAATTCATTATGCCATGAGTACGATTTAGATTTATTTTTCACCAGCACTAATCAACTTAAAGTCAGGTTGAGCAGGAAATTTTTTGATACAGTGTAATGCGAAGTAACAGTATAATGTGATATTATTACTATTGCAATACTATCTACCGTCTTGTACATTTTATAATAACTGCTTTAATTGTAAAAACTTATAATTGGCCATTTTATGTTACAATTGTTTTTAATCTGTATTTTAGCTGTAAGTTTTTCTGAAAGAATAAAATAAAATAAAATAAAATAAAATAGGGTTGAAAAGGATGGGTCCTCAAGGCAGCGCAAACGGCGACAACAAACATCCGCCCTAACAAACACGCACACCCTGGCTTTTGCACGAAAATTTTCCTCGATAACATAGCCGGGGTAAAGCAAGTAGGTCGTGTCATCAGGGCGGCCTATTTGTGTCTCCGTGAGACAAAATGATTTATCCATATAGATATCCATATGTACCCATTTGTACATACTACTATGAACTTTGCTAATATTTATTTTGTGTTG
The DNA here is from genome assembly GCA_963662185.1 of Eilema griseolum. Classification (NCBI taxonomy): domain Eukaryota; kingdom Metazoa; phylum Arthropoda; class Insecta; order Lepidoptera; family Erebidae; genus Eilema; species Eilema griseolum. The sequence continues at coordinate 401,171 of OY759246.1, forward strand.
ATTATCGGTGTACAATAAAGTTTATTCATTCATTCATTCATTCATTCATATCCGGGTTCTTGACATTGTCACTAATTGGTATGATTGCTCCACCCATTGTAATCTGAGGAAGCTGGGTCCAATCTATTTTCGAAGTCAACTTTGAACTACCAATAACAATTATTTGTGTCTTGGATGAATTTAGGGTGAGTCCATGGTTCTTGCTCCATTCGCAAATCCTATCCAGGTCCTCATTGAGTACAGTAAATGCCTCGGACAAGTTGTTTGGAGGAACTTAGGTGTAAATTTGCAGATCATCAGCATAAAGGTGGTAGGATGAAAGTAATCTATCTCTATCCATGCCCAGTCTTATGTCTTCCGTGGTAGTAACCAATGCTGTCGCAGTACTGTGTCCAAGTCGGAAGCCGGATTGTAGTGGGTTTAGCAGGGCATTTTTATTTAGAAAGGAGCTGAGTTGCGAGTGAAGGAGACGCTCTAAAACTTTAGAAAGAAAAGGAAGGATAGATATAGGACGATAGTCAGAGAAGGAGGTTGGCTTAGATTTCTTAGGTAGAGGAATTATCTGGGCACTTTTCCATGAGGATGGGAAAATAGCTGATGAAATTGAGTAGTTAAAGACGTGACATAGGATAGGAAGAATTTGCTCCAGAATTGGCACGATCATATTTCGGCTAACAGCATCGCTACCAACAGCATTGGATGAAATTGACAGAATGCTCTTCTTAACATCAATTGACCGCTTGTCAATTGGTTGAAGGTGAAAGATGGATGATCAGGAGTTGGAATAGATGAAAGATATTGCAGTGTATTGCTTTTCGTAGTTCCATTAAAATTGGACGAAGTAGAGAAATGTACATTTAATGCATCTAAGTTTAAATTTTGACTTTCCAACTCCCAGTGAATTTAGAAATTTCCAGACTTTGCCTGGATCCCCGCTTTCTACCGAGGAATGAATATGATGGCGTTGTGCATTCCTACACACGTTACCCTATTGCATTCATTTCTAAGGGCTACATACTTCTCCATATTAATCTGGGTAGATTTAATTTTGTACCTTGTCTTAGCTGCAGCTTTTTTAGACATTAGCTCTTTAATCTCGGGTATAAGCCAAGGGGCAGGTACATGCTTAACTTTGATGGCACGGATTGGTGCATGCACATCGTAAAGCCCTATTAATTTATTAGTCAGAATATTGACTTTGGCATCTGTACAGTTGGAAGATAGCAGAGGGTTCCAGTCAATATTGTGAGCATCCGCACGAAGCATATCAAGTGAAATGCCACTAAAATTGCGCTGCATTATAATTTTGGGTTTTTCATACATACTGATGACTGTATAAGGGATTTGACAACAAGTAGGATGCACTGTACAAAGACCTTTGTTTTAAGGAATTGCGGCAGGGGTGAAGAGAAGAAGGAAGACAAAGTGAAAAATGTAATTAATAACATTATAATATTGAATGCAGTACGATCCTTGAGGTGTCGATACAGCTATGTATTGAAAACAAATCTACATTTTGAACAATTAATTTTGAACAGTTAATATAAGAAAAATGAAATGTATTTTGTAAAAGATGAGCTCTTTCCTTTAGTTTGCCGCATGTCATTACTTCAAAGAATAAGATTCTTAATAGCAACACTATCGTATGGTGTAATAATATAGAGTGTCTTTTTCTTTTTAAAATAAATGGGTTCGATTTCACAGCTAGTTTTAAATATCTAATGATGAGGTTTTAAGTTTCATAAAATCGGGCTCGTTTTGAGCATTTTTCGCTATTCCTTATAGTTTCGAATTTGGCCACACAATTTCTTTTGAAAAATTCACCCTGTATATGTATTATATATTGTTAGAAAGCATGAAAAAGATGAAAAAAATATAATTACCAAAATATGTACTTTGCATAGGCAAATAATCTCGTTTATTTATTGGCTTATGTAATAAATAATATCTATTCATGGCATGTGATAATTTAACACATGATAAAAACAACACGGTTAATGTTGTAGCAGGAACTTGAAGTAATATGGCGACTGTATTACGTCTGCGTAAGTACTAAAAATATTTTTCGTCTGTAACGACTAGTTTATTATTATATTTTTATTAAATTTATTCCTATTTTATTTGAAAGTCCATTACTCAACAATATGTGTGCACATTTTCAAGTGAATAAATAGGTGCTAAGGAAAACGAGATACAAATGTTAGAGACGGTCAACTCGCTTTTGAGCGCAGCGCGCCGCCGGAGGCAGCTCGCGGGCGGCCGCCGGCCTAGGGCGGGCCGCGCCGCAGGCCGGGACTACAGCGACGTGGGTCTCTCGACCAACTTGAACCTCAACAATATTGGATAGTGCCCTCTGCACCCCAAAAAATCACCTACACATGGCCTATACACCAAAATCTCTACTAATCACAGTACGTAAAACCACTCGACTAAGAAACCGTTGGTAGATCGACGGCAATAAATGATAATGTCACTTTCATTTCTTTAACAACATCATAAAACATAAAACAAACATACACGTAGAGGGGTCCTCTACTATTGGACCCCTACACGAGGCTGCCCGCCTACACACGAGCTGAGGAGCGCACTCACCCAACTGCACGATGCTGTCCAAGTGCGTGGGGTGTATGGCGAGCGCGTTCTGGAAGCACTGCCGCGCCTCTTCCCACTCGCAGTTGGCCGCGTGGACCATCCCGCGCTGTAAAGATAACATTTAAATTGGTCTTTTTTTGAAAACCGCGGTAGCCTAGTGGCACGGGTAATGGACTGCTGAGACGAGGTGTCGGGTTCGATTCCAGATTTTACCATGGCTACACACCAATAACTTTTCGATGCTTTTCGAAGTTATATGTGTATTTATCACAGGTTTATAAGTGCTGGGTTAATGGCAATAGGCTCGCCATCCATTACATTGGGACCTAAACATAAACTGGCGAAATATGTGAGTTTGTGTTATGTTTTTTTTGTTATAAAGGTATATATTAGTCAGGAGTGCTCTTAGCTATGTTTACCGTATATAAAACAAGATGGCTGAAAGGTGTGAGCGCTGCTGCCTCTGATACACAGCCCGCCGCCGCCGTCACACGCCCCAGCCTGGAAACAATGAATGTTCAATAGTATTTGTTTAAGTCGCAAGGTCGCGTCACACTCTGTCGCTCGCTCGCTCGCTCGCTCGCCCGCTCGCTCGCTCGGGCGCTCGCTCGCTCGCTCGGGCCCGGCGCCGCACGCACCGCAGGCACAGCTGCGCCAGCAGCAGCCAGGCGTGCGCGCGCAGGTCGGCGCCGGGCGCGCGCGGCCGCGCCGACAGCGACGACGCGCCCTCCGACAGCGCGCGCTCGATGCGGTACACGCCCGCCGACTCCGCGCGGATGGACGCTGCCGACACAACCACTTCGCTTTACCACATGGGATCCATGAAAACCACAGCTACATGCCGTGAGTACAGATTTCTGCAAGCCTTTTGACATGGTTAATTACATCAAACCAATATTATAAATATGGAAGTAGGATGTCTGTGTGGGTGCCGGAGGCGCGGGCAACAGTTAGCTCAAAACTGGAATCGATGAGTTAAACTTACATAGCACCCGCCCTGTTTGACAGTTGGTTAAACTCGGTTTACCCCAGGGTACACTTTTAGGACCCTCCTAGTTTTAATAAGTATACATAAAATAGTTATGTTTTACTAAAATGTATTGAAATACGACATGTTGCAAAGAAAAATAAGTATCAATACTAAATCAATAAGTGTAATTTCTATAAAGCACGATTGCACTGTTAATAAGTAGTGATTAGTAGACAATAGTTCTAATAAACATAAGTACCTCCGTCCCTGGTACTTTGCGTGTCGTCTGCGTGCTGCGAGTCAGACAGTGCGTCCAGCTCCGCGTACCCGTTGTGCTCGGATTCCAGCTCCTGCTCCGAACTGCTCACCAGTGTGAGCAATTCTTTGCCTGTAGCTAACGCCGCCTAAAAATAATACAATATATTTACACCGGTAAGCTAAAAGAACTATATTCCGGCGCGATATAATCTAGCTCCACAACGTATAACTACCAGCAAACCTCGTGACCGGGCGTCAACTGATTAACCAACGAAGCGAGCCTCTCGAGCTCGCGATTAGTTTTATATAATCTACAATCTGTCAACCGGCGCGCCTCCACTGTCGTCCCTGCGCTTGTCACCAGAGGGCGCACCGACACAGTCACGCTGTTAGCCACTCGCTACACGTACCTCCGGGCTCTCCCACGTGAGCTGCAGCGTGGCGAGCGCGGCGAGCGGCCAGTCGGCGGCCGGGTAGTGCGTGCGCGCCAGGCGCGCGGCGGCCAGCGCCCGAGCGCCGCGGGACCCGGCGCAGGCGCACCGACACAGTCACGCTGTTAGCCACTCGCTACACGTACCTCCGGGCTCTCCCACGTGAGCTGCAGCGTGGCGAGCGCGGCGAGCGGCCAGTCGGCGGCCGGGTAGTGCGTGCGCGCCAGGCGCGCGGCGGCCAGCGCCCGAGCGCCGCGGGACCCGGCGCAGGCGCACCGACACAGTCACGCTGTTAGCCACTCGCTACACGTACCTCCGGGCTCTCCCACGTGAGCTGCAGCGTGGCGAGCGCGGCGAGCGGCCAGTCGGCGGCCGGGTAGTGCGTGCGCGCCAGGCGCGCGGCGGCCAGCGCCCGAGCGCCGCGGGACCCGGCGCAGGCGCACCGACACAGTCACGCTGTTAGCCACTCGCTACACGTACCTCCGGGCTCTCCCACGTGAGCTGCAGCGTGGCGAGCGCGGCGAGCGGCCAGTCGGCGGCCGGGTAGTGCGTGCGCGCCAGGCGCGCGGCGGCCAGCGCCCGAGCGCCGCGGGACCCGGCGCAGGCGCACGACCACAGCGCGGCCGCCAGGCGCAGGCCGCCGCCGCACTCGGCGCGCGCGCGCAGGCACGAGCGCGTCGCGTCCTGCACACACAGAGGTTGCTTTACTGCGGCACGACGCGCACACGCACGCACTCACTGACGCGAATTATGTCTTGAGAACGGTGGAGAGCAATATGCATGGTATTTGTAATTTTTTTCGAACATATCTAAATGTGGGTTACCACATTTCACTGATAGTGGAACCTGGTCATATCGCAATTTATGTATAATTCCTAAAATGTTACATTACGTAATGTTATGTTACGAATATTATTTACGGAAACGGTGTTAGTTTGTAACGAGTAAAGACTTCAAATCTGGTACAAAGAGTACCACAGGGCACACACTTTGGTGCTCTTCTGTCAATACTAATAATATAAAGAGGTAAAATTTGTATTTTTGTGTATATTCAATAAACTCAAAATCGGACCGATTTTAAAATTCTTTTACTATTAGAAAGCAACATTATCTGTGACTAACAAAGGTTATATGTATTATATTTAAGAAAAAACGTTGTGCATTTAATGTAGATTATAATTGCCATTTAAACAGTTTAAAAGATATTGCCATATGAAAATTACGCGTGAACGAAATAAAATCAAGCGTGGCTGATAGAAATATCGATCAAAATCATACCATGTTATTTATACCTTTTATTAATTAGGTCTTATAACACAAATAAAGTGAGGAGTTCGGAAATCGTAACTATGTAGCTAACCGTACCACACTGTAGGTGTGTGGTGGAGAAGGTGGATTATTATATAGCACGTGTTCTGACCTTACCAACGAATATGAAAATTAACATCAAATTTCATTGGAAACCTTTTTTATTCCCATGCATAATTCTCGTTAGAAATCATCTTAAAATGATGGGTAGTTGGAAGTAACACTATAGCTTAGTTTGGTGTTGCCAGTGTAGAAAAAAAGTATAATTTAACGAAAAATCAAGAGATGGTAGTTTTCAAAAGGCGGTACAATTTGCAATCAAGTGGCTTACCATTGCTTCATTGAGCATCCCGAGGTGCATGTACTGCAGGGCGAGGTAGTAGAACGCGAGGTGGTCGTTGTCGTCCAGTTGCACCGCTCGTATTAGCAGTTTTAACGATTTGTCGTTGGCGGCGTCTTTGTCGATCCGACTATTGCTTTTCTGTGAAGCAAATAAGTCATTTTTATTTGTTGTAAAATATTGAGGTAATAGTTAGTGTATGTACAGTAGAGTACAGTCGAGCTGGCGTACCTGCGCCTTCATCTGGTAGCCGACGGCCGTGTGCAGGCAGCAGCGCGCCAGCAGCGGCCCGGCGCGCGCCTCCTCTATCGCCAGCGCCTCCTCCGCGCTCTCGATGCCCTCTTCTATCTGTTGGCAACTCACGCTTGTGACACGTGCTCGGTACTTCGTTATTACATATGTTATTTGTGTTTGATCTCCATTATAGAGGTATTTTGATAAATTTATATATTTACTACATTTCATAACATTTATATCTGGATAGCTTTTTAAATAACATGCATTTTATTTTTTGAAGATATGGGCGTGAGTTTATGTTATTTTATTTTATGGGAAACTAGGTGTTTATTTTTTGTGGAAATAAGTTAAATGAAAAGGAGTGTTTGTGATGTGAATCGATTATCGATTATAATAATATAGCGAGTACAGTAACCGGCATACACCGTGAGCAAAGTTCTAAGTGTATACGTGCCCATTTATTGGTTTTTCCGTTGGTCACTTAGTCATTGGGTAACGGAAAAACCAATTGGTGGCGCAATTCTCGCCACGTGAGCTAGTGGACTGTATTTTGCGGGGATGTGAAGCTAAATGTTTCATATGACACTTTACACAACAAACAAGATAGGTGATCGGGTTGCCGCGGAGGTGGTTTAGGCAGTGAATGCAACCCAAGAAATTAGGAGAGGATGCACTAACCTTTATGACGCCACGTGCTGTCGAAGCCGGTGCACCGGTCTTCTCTTCCTGGCTCAGGAGCTGCTGCCCACATCACTAAATCACTTGAGGGACACACGAGAGGCACAATCCGATCGGTAAAGGTCTATGAAAGCGGTTAAAATCCAACAAAACATTATTAATTTCTGAGAGTCGCGCGCGCCGCTGCCATTGCTGATTCTAGTTCGATGCGAAGCCAAGATGCGGCTATTTTGACAATTGAGCGGGGCGAAAACTATTGCTATCTCACTTTAAAGGTAGTGCGGGAGGGAGATGGGTACAGGAAGCGTGTGTTCAGTGTCAATGATTTGAATTACTACTATTGAGCGAAAAAAATACAAATTCTACTATCGGCGCAACCACCAATAAAAGAGCAGATCAATCAATAATAGCCGAACGAGCTCTCGAATCTACGATCGGTTGACCGGTTCACCTCCCGGAATCTACAGTTATGAAGCATGCTGCTCGCTGTGTGCATGTGCATGTGTGTGTGTGTGTGTCTGAGTCGGTGTGTGCGCGTGTGCCTGTGTATGCGTGTGTGTGCGAGTGTGTGTATGCGCGCGCGCGCGCGTGTGTGTGTGTGTGTGTGTATGTGTGTGTATGCACGTGTGTGTGTGTATGTACGTGTGTGTGTATGTGTGTGTGTGTATGTGTGTGTGTGTGTGTGTATGTACGTGTGTGTGTGTGTGTGTGCGTGTGTGTGTGTGTGTGTGTGTGTGTGCGTGTGCGTGTCTGTGTCGGTGTGTGTCTGTGCGTGTGTGTGTTTGTGTGATAGTGCGTGCGCTCACCCAGCCCATCCGGTAGCACGTGTTGGCGGCCACCAGCCGCAGCGGCGCGTCCGTGGGCAGCAGCGCCGCCGCGCGCCGCGCCACGCCCGCCGCGCGCACGCCCGCGCTCCACGAGCTGCTGCCTGCGGGCCGGCCACCGGCGGCGACACGTTAGCCACAACCGTACGAGCATCCCGGACAAGGTAACACAGAGCAGGAGTACGTACCGGGCGCGACGTGCGTGTGCGGCGCGTGCGACGCGTGCGCGGCGGGCGGCGCGGGCGGCGCGTGCGCCGAGGGGCGCGCGGGCGCGGCCGCGGCCGTGGCGAGCGCGCGCTGGCGCCAGATGTGCGCGCAGCCGAACGAGAACTTCATGGCGCGCTCCAGCGACTGCAAGCGGGCGGGCCCTCGTTACACAGTGGGGCGGAGGCGGGGCAGGGGCAGCGCGGACAGTATACGTACCTCGAGCACCAGGCACAGCTGCCCCCAGCGCGTGGCGGCCAGCGCCAGCAGGTCGCAGAGCGCGGCGGCGTTGCGCAGCGAGTGCGCGCGCGCCGCCTCGAACACGTCGCTCTGCGACAGCACGGCGTCGCGCACCGCCATGGCCTCGCCCACCAGCAGCAGCAGCACCACCTCCTCGTACTCGTTGCGCGGCACGAACTGCACACAACACGCACCTCACACCTCACACCTCACACAACCAACACCGACTCTCACATCCGCGGATGCGAGTAGCTGACATGGCGAAACTCCATCGTGGGATGAAACGGTACGAGGCAATACCAGTAGGGGAAAGTCAACTAAATCGTAGGTACTCGTACCACTTTTAAAATTCTCGTTAAGATTTGTAAGGTGGTCGTTATATAACTACAAACTTCTGTGCATTGCACACCACGCCTCGGTTTTGAGATTGTGTCGTAGCATTTGTTTAATTCAAAATTTGTCCGGTTCATTAGATCGTACCACCCACGGTTTCTTACATTGTACCGATTTACCCAACTATTTGAATACAAGCACATGAAGTCAAAGTCGAATTATTTATTTCCGTTCATGTGTACGTTACAGATGTTTAATAGTTTTAGGTCTCAACATGAAGCCCGGTTTGAGCACACCAATAAAAATTTAATTATTACAGATTTTTTTTTTCACAGCCGAAAAAGTAAAGGAAAATAAACACACGCAAGGCTGATCCGAAATAAAATGATTATGTAGTATTTTGTAGTGTGGTACAATTTAAATACGAGTACTACCGGTACAATATAAACGACTCGTCTCCTAAATCGTGCCCGTGGCGGACCGCCGCAATAAATACATGTTATCTCACTTGACGTAGACGCAAGGCAACACATTGTTCTTTTGTTATTATTATGATCATCAACACATTAAATTTTATCTTACATGTGTATTTATTTTTATAAGTTCTTTCACTAACTAAATATCTGAGTCCAAGTCAAAACTGGTACGATATAAACAATTTTCCCATAAATTACTCGTTACATTGCCATCGATATCAATTAGGTACCATTAACCTAGGGTTTGCTTAGACACATATATACGTTCGGAATGTTGAGTCCGTTAACTGCTGGGATATAATATTATTTATATATTTATTTCAATATCAATACTTTGAAACTGAGTATCAAGCATGTATCGATTGAAAGTCCGAGTAACTGTCAATGTTAATGTTCAAAAAACAGTCAGGATCATAATAAACATCGTGGAAAAGTACAAGTGTTTTATCAATACGTGTAAAGTCGAGTACTTTATCGATATGCCAGGGTCGCGATGTTAGTTCAACAAATTAATCGATTAATAATTCCTACGCTACTGCACTACACGATAAATACTTACTCAGCGTCATCAAGCTGATACAAAGATTTTTTTGGGCTAACTCGGTTTGGATCAATTGACTAATTCAATCTACGATTTAAAAGCCAACTCATTAGAATGGACGATCTAGAGTCATTGAAAAATAAACTAATATATTTGGAAAGTACCCGAGAAGGAGATGAATGAGGAAAGAAATTTTGCATTATGCAAATCGTTGTAAACTCTCTGATATTGCAATATCGGAGACTTTATACCGATTAAAGCATTTTAAGACCATAAGCATCATCTACGTCAAAAAGTATTTCGATTAGTCGCTGTAAAAAAGGATCAATATTGTGGACGGACAGACAGACAGAACAGCTCGGCGTCGTAAGGACGTGTGGGGGCGGTACCTGGTTGATGGCGGCGTACTTGCGCGGCTTCCAGGGCCCGTCGGGCGCGGGCTCGTCGCGGCGGCGCGGCAGCGAGCCGCCCGCCGGCGCCGCCGCCAGCCGCTCCGGCGCGCGGTACACCTGCGCCACACACACGCTACACTACACGCCGACGGACACACACTACTCGCAACAATTCGGGCATAGGCAGGTGATAATACGATTGGTTTTATAGAAAGGCTGTTCTATAAAAGCGATCCTATTATCATCCCACTTTAATATATGAGTCAGTCGAAGTCGTTCAGTTTAGTTGCTTCATAATCATTAAAAGGTCAGAGTATTATTAGTCAAGGTGGATTTTAACTTCTTCGTGTATTTTATCAGCAATCTATAAATAATGGACCTTTCATTTAAGTGGCATAAAAAACTATAAAACTGATACATAGTAGGAGTTCTTAAAATACTAGTGAGAATTATAAAAAAACGAGCGATAGACAAGGTTTTCTTAGTATCACACGAGTGTTTTAAAACCAAATTATATGCAGTTTCATACACTAGTTCATATAATTTCGTGTAATAATAAATATAATTTGCGTAAAATGATAAACACGTGGAGCATCAAAATCCATTTGCTGATCGCGCATTTTTTTATACCGCCTAGGTGGTAGACTAGCACACGGCCCTCCTGATGGGAGATGGTATGCATGCTGCACAGCGTCCTCAGACTATGTAGGCAAAATCCAGCTGAAGTTGCAGCCGTAGTGGAAAACAGTTGGCCATAGGATTTTATAAATTTACTTTGATATTCTGTGCGTAAAGACTGTCATTAAAGTTTTGTTTTCAATGTTTACACTTCAGTATGAGAGTAGATAAGCACATTACCGCTACCGCCATGCCCCATACCTGCCCAGTGACGCCGCGCATGAGCACCTCGGCCAGCTGGCGCGCCAGCGTGAGGCGCAGCGCCTGCGTCGACACGGACTCCACCGCGTTCAGCATCTCGCGGTACCTGGCGGCAACACACCCACGCCCCATCACCCCATCAGCGTCACTCGATAAACTACCCGACGAATCCGGATTCCCATTCTGCTAGTTATCAATCACTGTCATACTGACATCGCCAATAAATTTTAGACTATTGGTATAAACTTAAAGTACAAAATTAAACAATGAGTTCATTCATTTTTTCATTACATTTTTTGCAGCGTCTCACACTGGGGCGTCGTATATGGCGGTCGTACCCAAAACTCTAATTATACCAGAAAATAAGTGATTATGATTGAAACTTAATAAAAAACGACTTGTGAGTAATCGTCATGTCTATAATTCTTGTTCCAACATATTTAGAACCTCAGAATCAAAACATTGTTTTTCATAATTAGGTAATTTGCGGTTAATGGTTATAACTGGATCGGAAGAAACAAATAAACGATTAATTATATCTGTAAGGTTGTTCGTTCTTGAACTTTTCCTAGCGAAATGTTCTCTGTAGGACTTAAAGTCTTTATTCCGAGCCTCTTTAGCCTCCTCACTCAACATTCCTATAGGCAGTGATGCATGGTTAATAATTTCAGCGCTGTGGGTTAATAGTTTGTGAAGTGTAGGTGTCATGGGCATCCAAGGGTATAAAGCAAGATACAGCTGAGCCGTATCCAGACAATATTGCTTAAACTTTTGCACATTAATTTTAAAACCACTGGAAATGGTCTGCAATATGATATACATTCGTCTTATAAGATCTTCATCGATTTTGGTGATATGTGAAGAAGTTTTATAGTTTTGAAAAAATTTTCTTGCCACATTCCCATCATTTGAATTTCCGAAACCCGGTTTTGGTTTGTCTACAATAAGAGACAATTCATTTTTGAATTTAGCCTTAATGTCTTTTTTCGTATCATCTATAAACTCCTTATTTGTTTTCGAAACACGCCAAGCCCGAACCGGTAATTTGTAACTTAAATGAAGTAATGACTCAAATGATCTAATCCAGGCATGTAATACGGATATGCCCAAAGATACATATTCTGATTTGATGGGTCTGTTCATAATTACATCAAGGTCATTAAATTCTTTGGATGTAGCATCGCATAGGTAACATCTCAATGTGGATTTTGTATCCGATAGAGAGTTACACAATTTACCATCTACCATTGTAAATAAAGCATGGTGTTCAATTAAGTATTTTTTACTGTCTAAAGTCACTTCTGTAGGAACAAAATCTTTGATTTGTTTATCCATCCATTTTTTTTTAGACTTAACTAACTCTTCAGTTTCTTTTTTATATTGAAGGCTTATGGGTCTACAAAATCTAGGCGATGAAGGTCTAGGGTTTTGCCACAGTATAATTCGTTTCCCATTTTTTTCACCCGTAAGTCGTAATGGAACCAAACATGTTAAGAACATATATTTATCATCAGATGTTTCAGACAAAAACTTTTGTTTATATTGAGTATGACTAGAGCTACCATCAAATCCCCATTTAGAATACAATATAATTTTGTCAAAAGAACAGTCAGAATGAGTCTCTAAAACAGAGTATTGAGTGTGCAATAAACATTGTGCTGTATGGTCTAATAAGCATTGGAGTGGTACTTCAGCTTCAGTCTCTGTTATTTTTACATTTTTTGGGTACGAATTAACTTTTTCAGACTGTATTTCTTTATACCTTGGAAAAATATCTTTTGCATAGTTTCTTACAACTTCATATTGTGAACGCGACAACTGGGCTTCAATTATTAATGAAAGAGCATCGCGAGGTAAAATTTTTTTTGTAGTTACTGTATTAGCTATATCAAAGCAATCCTTCGCATACTGTGAGCTACTTGCCACTTGTGCAACGACACAGGCTTCTGTAAATTTACCAATTGACCTAAATTGCATTTGAGCAGCATATGACAATTCGTAAGGCCCTGCTTCTGATCGCAGATGTGCTGTCTTCCTTCGCTTCGTATTCTCACTACTCTCCTTAAATGATAGTGTTGGTCTACCACCTTTATTGCCAGGGTATAAAATAATAGTGCAATAATCATTAAGCCAGGACTTCTCAGCATTACAAAATGATTCTTTGTGTCGATTGTGCCCGAGCCACTTAGTCTTTAATTGGTTTTTAAAATTACGTAACTCTCTTGATAAAAGTTGACGATTTTCTGAAGTACAGTTTGTTTTGTTTGCGACATAATCAATCAAATCTTCAAATTTTCTATCAAATGGCTTATAATTACTATTAAGAAATATATCAAACATAGTTCTTCGTTTTATTTTTAATTTAGGCAATAAATCTGAAAAAATGTTAAGTGCCTTAAATTGAAGTATAGCAAAAAAATACGATTATTTTTATTTTCCGCAACAGGCTTTCCCTTTTGACTTCAGATGAATTCAATGGAGGGTTCAGAGTACCTATCTATGAATTTAGATTCAAAAGCCTGTTGCGGAATTTCTAAATATCGAGCCTTAAAATAAAACATCATCTCATCCTCAGAAACCTGTCATATCTCCGACTTTATTCAATGTTTATTTAAATAAAAATAGTTTTTATATAGGGCTTACCTTGATTTATAATTGACATAATAATGTTATAATGTAAACAGAATAAATATATTATTAAAAAATGTTGATTGCGCTCAATCAATCGCAGAGATGCACAAAACTCACTAACAAGGTCAACTTTAAATATTTTTATCGGGTAGATGGCTAACTTGTCATTGATCCAAATATCACCAACAGATGTCGGAATACCCTACCTACATACAAAATAAAAATCATACCAAAATACCTTCATTTAAAATATTGGGTTTTGGGTATGACCGCCATATATGACGCCCCAGTGTGCGTCTGTGGTATGGCAGTGCTTAATAATGAGCAGAATTTGGGCCCTGGATCTATGTCATCTTTATCATGCTACCATAGATATGCGTTTTCCCTTGGTGCCTTAAAATAGCTGTGGTTGTCCCAGTAGATAAGCCTGGAGGGAAAGACCAAGTAACGAATTATAGTCCTATTTCCATACTCTCTGCAATCTCAAAAATATTCGAGAAAATTATAAATAATAGATTGATAAAATATTTGGAGGATAATTCGCTTTTATCAGATACAGTTTGGATTTAGAGCTAATAGGTCTACAGTCTACTGTCGACGGCTTGCTGCAGGCGGCCGGCGCGGATGTGCAGGATGGGCACGCGCTGCAGCGCCGTCTAGCCCCGGGGCGAGGGGAGGGAGTGGCGTACCTGTCGACGGCTTGCTGCAGGCGGCCGGCGCGGATGTGCAGGATGGGCACGCGCTGCAGCGCCGTCTAGCCCCGGGGCGAGGGGAGGGAGTGGCGTACCTGTCGACGGCTTGCTGCAGGCGGCCGGCGCGGATGTGCAGGATGGGCACGCGCTGCAGCGCCGTCTAGCCCCGGGGCGAGGGGAGGGAGTGGCGTACCTGTCGACGGCTTGCTGCAGGCGGCCGGCGCGGATGTGCAGGATGGGCACGCGCTGCAGCGCCGTCTAGCCCCGGGGCGAGGGGAGGGAGTGGCGTACCTGTCGACGGCTTGCTGCAGGCGGCCGGCGCGGATGTGCAGGATGGGCACGCGCTGCAGCGCCGTCTAGCCCCGGGGCGAGGGGAGGGTGTGGCGTACCTGTCGACGGCTTGCTGCAGGCGGCCGGCGCGGATGTGCAGGATGGGCACGCGCTGCAGCGCCGTCTAGCCCCGGGGCGAGGGGAGGGTGTGGCGTACCTGTCGACGGCTTGCTGCAGGCGGCCGGCGCGGATGTGCAGGATGGGCACGCGCTGCAGCGCCGTCTAGCCCCGGGGCGAGGGGAGGGTGTGGCGTACCTGTCGACGGCTTGCTGCAGGCGGCCGGCGCGGATGTGCAGGATGGGCACGCGCTGCAGCGCCGTCTAGCCCCGGGGCGAGGGGAGGGTGTGGCGTACCTGTCGACGGCTTGCTGCAGGCGGCCGGCGCGGATGTGCAGGATGGGCACGCGCTGCAGCGCCGTCTAGCCCCGGGGCGAGGGGAGGGTGTGGCGTACCTGTCGACGGCTTGCTGCAGGCGGCCGGCGCGGATGTGCAGGATGGGCACGCGCTGCAGCGCCGTCTAGCCCCGGGGCGAGGGGAGGGTGTGGCGTACCTGTCGACGGCTTGCTGCAGGCGGCCGGCGCGGATGTGCAGGATGGGCACGCGCTGCAGCGCCGTCTAGCCCCGGGGCGAGGGGAGGGTGTGGCGTACCTGTCGACGGCTTGCTGCAGGCGGCCGGCGCGGATGTGCAGGATGGGCACGCGCTGCAGCGCCGTCTCCAGCGTGGGCCCGGCGCGCGCGCTGGCCGTGCGCTGCAGGTACAGCAGTGTCAGCTCCGACGACAGCTCGAAGCTGCGGATCTGCACACCACACACGCACTTTACTAACCACGACCACGCCTTCTGCGCACTAAAACTCACTAGCGCCACTGACATGGCAAGGATGGAGAATTTCAGCATTCATCCCTTAACCATCCCAAATAGGAACGACAGTGGAAGGACTGTGCAATAAAATGAAGCTTAATAAAACTACTTTATAGAAATGTTTACAAGCACTTTATATCGATTCACCGTTTGGCTGGGATGCATATTTGCAACCTCAATTGAATAAGAAAAAGAATTTGATGCAGAGAATTTTAATAGGTTTCTGCTCTTTTCAACGGGTGTAAATCAGATAGAAAGGTCGGTAAACCAGCTTAGTTAAATGAAATCTCAGATTTGTTTTATTGCCATTGTGAAAAATGTCTCTACGTGGGTATTCAGATTCTTATATTTATTACATTCTGGAATATTTTGCTAATACACCATTTTTTAGATTTGAATAAGTTGATACTTAAGATATTATATTATAATTTGAATGAGAGAATAAATATTTTAACAGGGTTGATTGTTTTCTGCACTACGACAACAAGATCAAAGTGTGCATAGTTTCAAAAGCTTGTATTATGAATTCAAATGGGGAGAAATAAAGTTATATGATATTATACGTTTTTTTATGTCACCTTTCGCAGCAACCTCGGCCTTATCAAACGAGTCCAACGTCTTGATCGTCTATTTCTTTTTTTAATCTTCGTATCAATCTTTTAATCTTCGTTCTTAAGAGTCTTAGTCTTAAAAATCGAATGCTCTAGCAGTACGCCATATAAATAGCGAAAATCACGTTATCACTGTGGTCTTTTAAAGTTTTCACTATTTTTTGAAATGAATTGTAACGACAAATTGATTAAGACTTTGTAATTTGTAATGCCGTGAGGGCAAAACCGGTCAGTTTAAAAATAAAATATATAAAACATAACATAAACTCACGCCTATATCCCCGAAGGGGTAGTAGGCAGAGGTAAAACTCCTGGTATATAAAAGCCTTGGTAAAACCTGGGATCGAACCCGAGACCTCGTACATATTAACAACCGGCTATCTATATATCTATCGACTAGGGAAGCCCCACCTTCTCGTTTAATATGAACATTAAGTCACAGCAGTACTATACTAGTAATAGTTTGCGTATTACTTGTACATTTTTCGCACCATTTCAAAAAAAGGAACACCTATCAAGTTCGTGCTATATACACGGAATTTACCATTTCTGCCTCCCTTTCCGCTTGCCTGAAGCGACTCGTCGAGGCGGGTGGTATGGTGTTTTGTTCCAAGCATAGTCCCTTGATGGCGTATGACTCGGCTACCACTCGAAGACTCCGTCTGTAAAAAGAATTGGTTTCGTAGTAGGTTGGTAACTAACAAGCAAACGAGCCCTAGAGTGGAGACCACCAGAAGGCAAACGGAAGGTAGATGACGGGCGACCTGAAAAAGGTGGCTGGGACAGACCGGATGCGGAAGGCGGAGGATCGGATGAAATAGCGCGCATTGGAAGTGGCCTATGTCAGGGGACTGCGGTGGGCTAATTGATTGATTGATTGAACTAACAAACTAGTCATCCAGTATCAACTGCTATTGACAGCAAAAAACTGAAAGGACCACTTTTCCACTAACCGCCCCGCTGACGCACATATAGCTGCACTTCGAGCCGTCACAGATAATTCTATTACCGCGGCAGGCATTTCTTGGTCAAATCTATTTAATCTACGTAGGCAAACTAATAAAACGAATTCATCGATAGAAAAACAAAGACAGACAACAATAATTTATAATTGTTAATATGTAAAAAGCCTATTCTAGTAAGCAAAGATCGGTATGCTTGTGTCAAAGCAAAATCTCTACATGTCGATACAGAGAGCAATATGCGAGCATAATAGCTATCTCCCGTACAGACTACGGCACACCTTTTATCATAATCGGACGAATACTTTAGGAGTGTATAGGTTTTTATAAAAGATAGGAAGAGTGATGTCACTCCAAACAATGTGTGTATTAAGTACCTATCTACTATGCTTCAATGTCCTTCCATAATATACCTAATTAGCAATAATTACACATAAACTTCCGTGACTTGTTATATGTATACTTGTCGCTGTAGTTATCTATTAGTATAAATTTTGAATTACATCGCGAGAATACTTAATTTTAATAGTTAACAGTAGCGATATATTTGTTATATTCCTTCATAAGTAGCTTTACTTTAAGTTAGACCAATACTCAAGAACCCATAAAACTGCATAGTGGCTTCCTAATCAGATAAAAAAAACTTATATTAATTAAGTGCACATGGCCCTCCTGATGGAAAGTGGTTACCATAGCCTATGGCGACCTGTTCAAACCTTTGTGTATTATTTATTGTTTCCCGCGGCTCCGCTAGCGCTGAAATCCCTTATCGCGGAAAAGTAGGTATATCTACCAAATGCTAATTGAAAGATAACTCAGATATTTGGTCCAAAGATCAAAGTATCACGACAGCCCACATACAAATGATATTTTATAACGTTCTATGAATCAGCGGCGCGTGCGCCGAGTCAATATTTGCATCGACAGTTAACAATCTGTTTATCACGATATTATTGAGGTCATACAAACGCAATTCTGTAGTTCTAAAGTTCATGGTTTTGATCTCACTTAGACATGTAAGCATAAATTTATGATGTTTAAGTACCTCTCTCTCTCCGCTCTCTCAGCACAAATAAGCTTGATTAAGAAAGTTGGTGCCAGACCTTAATACTGAATGTATACCTACTGTATACCCCACTAACATCTTCCGGGCATAAACCAACCTTACCTTCTGTGTATCAACCTGCTGGTTATATTGGACAAGTGATCTCACCCTCGGATACTACCTATTTTTTCCTCTTACATACATACATACATACAATCACGCCTTTATCTCCGGAGGGTTAGGCACAGGTGAATTAACACCCACATTTCACCAATTGTTGAATTTGGTCCCACATAATAGGGGTTGAGCCTATTGCCGTCTTCCGGGCACTACTGTCGACTCGAGCCATGCATGTGAGGCTGAGTCTGGGCTGTATATATCGGTCTGGTGTTAAACAGTCCCATCCCTTAGTCGCCTTGTACGACACCGCATGGGAAGAGATGGGGTGGTCCAAATTCTACTCTGCTGGGAACCACTAATATAAAGTTTAATTCAAACATTCATTATTGGATGGTACATTTCTACATATGGTCTACATTATGTTGCTTGAATGTGCATTATATGCAGTTGAAGTTCTGTGTGTATTCTGAGTTAATAGAAAGAAAGCATCAACATTGGGTCTGTAAGAAAACCCAAGCAATAACATGACTAATTATTTTATCTATGATTAATTTTATTACATTGTCTTATACTTTAAAAATAATATGGGTGTATGAATATAAATTAAGTAGATGAATGGTTTATAAAATATATCACGCACAGTGCAACTATAGCTGGTTGCTGTGTGTGCAAAAGATTTTAACAAAAAAAAATGTTAGCTAGTTACAAATAGTGTGAAATATATTTGTAAGTCAATTCAACCACAAACAACTCACCTAAGTAGCAAATTGTGTTCTGTAATTGGCTTTAAATTGGTTCAACATTTTGTGAGGAATGCAGTCTAATTAACTTTCTGTAGTAATGGACTTATGACTATTTTCCAGGTGACAGGCTACACCTTTCCAGTACCCCACTACTTCGTATCATTAAACAGTTCTTAACATTGACAAAATCACAGTTTTGAGCATCATTTATATCTACACTAATATTATAAAGAGGAAAGATTTGTACCTATTTTTGTATGTTTGTATGTTTGTAATGAATAGGCTCAAAAAGTACTGGGCCGATTTAAAAAATTCTTTCACCAATAGAATGCTACATTCTTCCAATTTGACATAGGCTACATTTCATTTTGAAAAAAATTAGGGATCCTTGGTAAAATTTGAACAATGTAACCGAAGGTGTAGAAAAATGAGTCTTTAAATGTCTTTCGTCGAATGCGCTGCCGAAACTATTAGCGATAGAACAAAATAATGTACAACAATATTGAAGAACATCATAATGTCTACAAAAAACTCCGCGGTAGCATATGTCCAACTATTGTAGTTATGTCACTACAACAACTTTTTTCATTTTAAACATTAATGAAAATGCTAACCAAATTCAAACCATGCTATTTATGTGTTTATATTAATCCTTATCCAAATAAATTATTTTATGGTCAAGACCATTTAACTACCTATAAAATAGTTTTTAAATTATTTAAATTGGACTTTCCATTCAAAAAATATTACGAATTAAAAAATTCAAACAGTAAACAAAACCGCCATAGCGCCGTGGCCGTTGTTTGTGATGCAGTCTGAAAAGCGCGCCGGGCATCGCGGCGGGCGGGGTGGAGGGGGCACTGAAATACAGGAGTGGGGTGTCTACCCCGTGCGAAGCCGGGACGGGCTGCTAGTATAGTATAAAACTAAATTACAAGCATTTAGATATGTTCTGTAACTGAAGAGCAATCAAAAATCATGCGGTTTTCCCAAGAGCCTACAATATGGGGTTCTTCAAGAGGGGCATCAGAAGGTTTCTTCATGGTCGGCAGAGCGAGTGTGACACCCCTAGTGTTGCATACGTCCATAGGCCACGGTAAACACTTCCCATCAGGTGGGCCGTGTGCTTGTCTGCCAACTAAGTTGTATAAAAAAAATAAAAAAAATCATACTAAATTAATAATTTCATGAGTAGTCCCCTGACCTAAATATATACAAACAATACTGTAGTGCAAAAATTATCTTTTACAAACAGTGTAATTAATCTTATATTAATGTAATATTTTGTTTAATAATGTAATTTCTTATCTACTTACACTGGCAGCTCTTTCTCCTTCAAAGTATTTAACTCGGCCAAGTCATAGTGTCTCAATGCCTTATCATAACTCCCACAAGCGTAGTTCAACTTGCCAAGTAGAAGGTGAGCATCCAAAGCCACACCATCCCGCTTGCCTGCTTCATCAGTGGCTAGTGTCAGGTAGCCCTGGGCTTCCGTGAGCTCTCTCTGAGCTCTCTCAATGTTCTCTTTGGACGGCGGCCATTCATCTAGGTATGCTTCAAGCTTACCTTCTCCGAGAAGAAAGTGGCAAAGGCTTTCTGTTGATGTGAGAAAGTAATAAATGTAGTTAAAAATTGTTAAACTTAACACCAAATACAATTGAAGTATAAAAATTTGGCATAATGCATTGAGCGGTGAAAATAATATTTAAAGCTATTGTGCCATTAGAAGGCCATTTAGACTGAATAGATTTATTGCATTCCATGAAGCGTAATTGGGTGTCATGATGGAACAAACAACTGACTGTATGGCCATTTTATATTTATGTAATTTGCATAGCATAAATATAAAATGGCATGTGCAGAAAAAAGCAGCATAACATTATGTTACATCACAATTACATGAATTCCTACAAATAAATGAGTTTGAATAGTGAATGTGTGAGTTACAGTAACATGGCTAACAATATAACAATGTATTTCATTTGTGAATAGAAATATGAACAGATTAATATGCTTGTTTTAATTGACAACCAAGCTAAAGTGTTATTTTTATTTTATCTCTTATTTATATTATTCAGGCATCATCAGATAAGTATATACAGCCCAGACTCAACGTCAGATGCATGGCTTGAGTCAATGATAGTGCCTGGAATACGGCAATAGGCTCACCCACTATTACTTAGGACTGAACACAATTGTTGGTGAAATATGGGGGTTAATTCAAGTCTGCCTTATCCTCTGGGGATAAAGGTGTGATTATATGTATGTGTGTATGTAGGTTCAGGCATATAGTGAGATGTCTATGTACCTACACAATAAAGGAAAACTATTAAATACTGACGCAAATTAAATTTCAGCTCAGACTTTGAACTGTAAAATTCACAGTACATACTCATTCAGAAGGCAATATTTGTTTCTACGTTTTGAGGACATTAATTTTATTATCACAATATACTTATAATCTGCAGGTTTATAACATGTTATGAGTTGTAGATTCCAGTGAGCCAGTGACTTAATAAACGTGTACATCAGTGCTACAGTTACATAGAGCGATTAAACACAAATACTGACCGTGCTGAGCCGACCTGGCCTTCAACTGCTGAGCTAACTCTATAGCCTTTTTCCAATTCGACTCTTCACGACTCTTTTCAATGTCTATCTCAAAGCTCCTCACAGCATTCTTATTCCTCGATGTCATTGTAACACGGGAATAATGCTAATAATATGTCACAACATTGAATTAAATGAACACTTCACTTGTACATTGAAAACCTTTCGGAATTTGCATTAGAATCCAAGATCCAGCAGTCAGCAGCGACTTGAAGGCCAAATTTGACAGATGACAACATAATTCGCGGAATCCTATTATGTGGTGACGGCCCTATTCCGTCAGCTAAAGCCAAAAGCGGATCATTTGCATTGGTGCCAAAATTTTGCTGAGAAAACAAATGATATTTGTAAGCTAGAGTGAAAATCACATTTTCTATAAATAAAATGTTCATAGCATCTTTATATCCATTATCATAATATAAAAATAAATATAAAAACTAAGATAAGAAAGTTGTAGCGGATAATCCTAAACTCCCTCTCCGTAATACACGCGGTAGGGCGCCGAGACGTTATTCTCCGTCTACTAATTTACGAACGCGCCCATAGCGCTAGCCAATCACAGGCCCGCGCGACCGGCTCGGAGAGTCGGAGAAACGAACGCCAAGAGTAATACACGATTTACGATAATTGTCTTAATAATTAAGTTTATTTGTTGCTTAATTGTAAAATTCGTTATTAAAAGGAATGTGACAACTACACCTGGCTCCTTATTGGCTCCATCCCGACTACAACTGACGCCCAACGTGTATATAAGGAGCATAAAGTTCGTCCAACAAAATGCCGCGCAAACGACAATCGCTAGATCAAAATAGTTCTGTACAGGAGGGAAATAGCAATAACTCAACAAATAATAACGTTGTGTTTACACAAGAAGCACTTACAACGCTTATTACGAGTATGCAGCAGTCTCAAGCTGAGTTATATTCTCAAATAATGAGAGAGGTACGTTCGTCCACACCAAACGAGGTTAATGTCTCCGCCATTATGAAAAATAATTTTGCGAAATGTGCATCGCGTTTCAACGGAAATACTGGTGAGTCTGTTGACAATTTTATTGATGCCATCTCAGTATACAAGGCGTGCCTAAACATAAGCGACGAGAACGCCATGTTAGGACTTTCTATGTTACTGGGTTCATCGGCGGGAACATGGTGGCAAGGCGTCAAAAACTCAACGAAAACTTGGGAAGAGGCCCTAAACAGATTGCGCAGTGCCTTCGGCGAGCGTCGTCCGCCATTCAGGATTTACTCCGAAATATTTTCAACCACTCAAGGTCAGCAGAATACAGATCTTTTTATTGCGAAAATTCGAGCTTTATTAGCAAAGCTTCCGCATGGTGATCTGTGTGAACGAGTGGAGTTGGACATGGTATATGGGTTATTAGATCGCCGCATTAAGAAAAGATTAGATAGATCAGCTATCAGTACATTCGACGAATTATTAATTAAAGCTCGCGCTATTGAGGACTCGTTAAAGGAAAACCACAAGTCCGAGAGCTGCAACACATCCGTCGCGACGACTTCGGAATCTGCGCGCCCCGCTTCTAACCCTATGCGTGCCACTGCAGTCCCCGCACGTGCCTCTGCAGCACCTGCGTATTCCACTGGCACAGCTGTTGATGGTCAAGATGCAAGACGTGGGAAACCCAGGTTGTTCTGTGTGTATTGCAAGCGTAGTGGTCACACTAAAGACAAGTGTGAAAAGCTTAATATTAATAAATCTAATGATAATAAGTCTAGTGATAGTGATACTTCAAAGTACAAAGATATTAAATGTTATGGTTGCGGTACAGAAAATGTTATAAAATCTAAATGTCCTAATTGTAACCCTAAATTAAGCTCATATGATGAGCACACTGCATTTTATTCCCTTAGTTCAAAGACTGAGACTTCAACTTGTATTTGTAACAATTGTAATCCCCGCTTTATGTTGTCAAATGGTTTTCAATGTGTTTCTGGTAATTTTGTCGGATCAAAATCTCATGTTAATAATGATTTTAGGCCGCACACCAGTATTGCTGTACCATTATCTGACAAAGTTGGTGGCTCACAATCTTTATTGGAAATGTCAAGTAGCTCTAAACAGTTTCATGGGAAAGTCAGTGGTGCTCAAACATATTTGGTAAATGGTGCTCAAACATGTTTTGCTAATGATTCTCAAACATGTTTTGCTAATGAATCTCAAAGTTTTTTTAAAGTTAATTGTGAAAATAAATCTTCTCTACGTCCAGTAATAAAAATTAATATTTTAGGTGAGAATGGTACAGCAATGATTGATTCAGCAGCCAAATGTTGTGTGGCTGGCTATACATTGTACAATCTTTTTAAAATGAGAAATCATCGTATGTTGTCTTGTGTGAAAAATGTAAGCTTAGCTGATGGTGTTACTAGATTAATGAATGTACTTACTACGGAAGTGTATGTATGTCTTGAAGGTAGAACCAGGCTCATAAGTTTTTTAATTTTTCCAGACGCGGATAGTAATCATACTTTGTTAGGTATAGATTTTTTGATAAATTTTGATATCAGTGTGGATTTTGGTAACGCTAAATGGTACTTTAACGATAATGATAAAAAGTTTGATCTTCTTTTCGAAAAAGATTTATTTTATGAACATGTCTATGTTAACAGCATATTTAGGGATGATGAAGCATCAGGTCTTACCGATCAACAACGCGAGGTTCTTGCTCAAGTTCTCACGGAAAATGAGGACATTTTTAAGTTGACAGGTGAACCAACTAGTTTCGCGGAACATGTAATAGATACCGGTGACCACGCTCCTATCGCGGTACCTCCGTATAGGTTAACGCCCGCGAAAAAGGCTGTTATGCAGACTGAAATAGAAAAGATGTTAGCCGAGGACATCATAGAGGAATGCGAGTCGGCATGGGCCGCTCCGGCGTTATTAGTTCCAAAAAAAAATGGTCAGGTACGTTTTTGTGTCGACTATCGTAAGCTTAACGCAATTACTAAGTCTGACGCGTATCCAATGCCGCTTATTGACGAACTTGTACAGTCAACAAAACGCAATTGCATCATGACTACGTTAGATATGAGAAGTGGGTTTTGGAATGTAAGCGTACGCGAGTGTGATAGGGATAAAACGGCCTTTCAGACACATTTAGGAACGTTTCGTTTTAAACGCATGCCTTTTGGTCTTAAAAATTCGCCAATGACGTTTGCTAGGCTAATAGACAGGTTGCGCTCCGGTACATCACTGAAAAACATAAACATTTTAGCATACCAAGATGACCTGCTAATTATATCAGATGGATTCGACCAGCATATCGCAGATTTACGTATAGTTTTTGATAGACTACGCCTATTCAATCTTCGCGCCAACCGCGAAAAATGTGTTTTCGCACGCAAAGAGGTTAAATATCTTGGCCACGTCATCACACAGGAAGGGATCCTCCCTGATCCTGGTAAAGTACGCGCTATCGTGGATATGAAAGAACCAAGTTCGGTACGCCATCTCAAAACTTTTCTTCAAACGTGCTCGTGGTTCCGAAAGTTCATTTTGAACTTTTCGAAAGTCGCTGAACCACTAACACGTCTTCTGAAAAAGAATCAACCTTGGAAATGGGGTAATGAGCAGAAACAGTCGTTTCAAGAGCTCAAAAAGAGTTTAACGTCTGCTCCCATTTTAATCCAAGCTGATTACAGCAAACCATTTGTATTACGTACGGATGCTAGCAATTACGCCTTAGGTGCCGTCTTGCTGCAGGGCGAAGGAAACAATGAACGGCCAATTGAGTATGCGAGCCGTCTCCTTAACCCCGCCGAACGCAACTACAGTACTACTGAAAGAGAAGCTCTAGCAGTAGTCTGGTCTGTTGAACGCTTCAGAGGTTACATTGAGGGTCATGAAATTGTTGTTAGTAGTGACCATCAACCTCTTAAGTGGTTATTAAGTTTAAAATCGCCTTCAGGTAGACTCGTGCGATGGGCTTTAAAGTTGCAAGAGTTTAATATTCGCTTTGAATACACTCCTGGTAAAGCCAATGTTGTCGCTGACACTTTGAGTCGTCCTACCTGCGAAGAAGATAGTAAGGATCAGTGCGGGATTTGCTCAGTCATTGTAGACTTACCTTCGAGAAGTCCTGCTGATCTTCGCCAAGCTCAGTTAGATGACTCGGAACTGAGAAAAATTATTAGTAGTCTTGAAAGTAATGATGCTCTTGAAGACAAACGCTGGTCTGAGCGAGGTTACTTCATGCAACAAGGAGTTCTTTATAGGTATAATCCTGACGTCGATGTTGAAGAACCACAGCTCGTACTTCCTGTGAGTTTAAGACTCGATGTCCTGCAGGAATGCCATGACACTCCTATTGCTGGTCATCAAGGCATCGATAGAACGTTACATAGACTTTCACAACGGTTTTTTTTCACTGGTATGAGACGTCTTGTGGCTGATTTTATTAAGTCTTGCCCTACATGCCAGCGGTATAAGTCGTCAAATGTAAAGCCATCAGGCCTCTTGCAAACACCAGTTTTGCAACAAAGAGGTGAGGTTATAGCAGTTGACTTATTTGGCCCGCTCCCATCTGGAGAAAAGGGGGAGAAATACATATTGTTGGTTGAGGACACAGCTACTCGGTGGGTCGAGCTCTTTGCTCTTGTTGACGCCACGGCAGAAGTCTGTGCCCGAACACTGATAGAGGAATATTTCCTCAGGTATGGCCTACCGCGTCGTGTCGTCTCCGATAATGGAGTACAGTTCGTCTCATCTGTTATGCAACAATGCATGTTTATCCTGGGGATTCAACAGGATCTGTTACCCTTATACCACCCGGAAGCAAATCCGGCTGAACGTAAAAATAGAGACCTTAAGGTACAGCTGGCTCAGATAGTTGACACCAAGCATAACTCATGGCCCAAACACCTACCGTCGGTTCGTTTCGCTATGAACTCAGCTATGTGTAATACAACTGGTGTCTCGCCCGCATTTCTCACCTTTGCTAGGGATCTCCGTTCACCTATCGAAGTCAATCTTGACATCAGGACAGTCCTAGAGAAAGATAATTTTGTACCCCAGATTACTCCTTATTTAAAGAGTTTCTTGAATTCTTTAATTTCAATTCGAGATAGAGTAGAGAAGGAACAGGATAGACGTAAAGAATACGCGGATAAAAATCGTAAAATTGAAGAGTTTCATGTCAATGACCAAGTGTTAGTTAAATCGCACGTATTAAGTAACGCTGCAAAAGGGATTTCAGCTAAATTTGTACCAAAAAGAGATGGTCCTTATACAATAATTAAGGTAGCGAGTCCTACTACTTACATTCTTTCTAAACTTGATAATCCTAACGACATCATAGGTAAATTTCACGCGTCACAACTTACGTCATTTGTTAAAAGGAACGAGGTTTCTCTACCGGTCATGCCCAAACGTAACCGAGGCCGCCCTCGTCAGATTAAGCCTGTTTCCATTTCACCTGAACGGGTTCCAGAGCCTGTTTCTATCTCAAACGAACGGGTTCTTGAGCGAGGACGCTTTATCGAACCCGAGGGGGAGTATGTAGCGGATAATCCTAAACTCCCTCTCCGTAATACACGCGGTAGGGCGCCGAGACGTTATTCTCCGTCTACTAATTTACGAACGCGCCCATAGCGCTAGCCAATCACAGGCCCGCGCGACCGGCTCGGAGAGTCGGAGAAACGAACGCCAAGAGTAATACACGATTTACGATAATTGTCTTAATAATTAAGTTTATTTGTTGCTTAATTGTAAAATTCGTTATTAAAAGGAATGTGACAACTACACCTGGCTCCTTATTGGCTCCATCCCGACTACAAAGTTATGAAAGACAATAAACATTGTGTTCGTGAAGTATGTTAAATTATCAATCAGGACTGGAATTAAAACCAATAATTTTTATCTAGGTAAATAATAACTTAAAAGAATATTCTAAACCGATGTATCACATTACTTTCTTACAATTTCATCTTAACTTTTTTATAGTTGCTTTACAAACTTTGACGCTCGATAGTTTTCTATTATATCCAAGAGATGGCAGCAGTAATACCGTAGACTGTTGTAGACTGAAATGAAGTATAATATTTATATTGATTATTGTGATATTTAAACTCAACATTCTGGACTAAGTATGGGGTTCACTGGCGTAGCTATGAGTGGACAAGGTGGTGCCGTGCACCAGGGCTCTCAAGCTCAGGGGACCACCGAGCTTATTGGTTCTTCGGGAGTAAATTAGCAAATCTTAGTGCATATTATAAAAAAGGTTTCAAATACTTAGTACAGATTACGGGCGGCTCGGGTGAGTGCCTCACGTCTTTTTGTTGGCGATTATGATTACCTACCTAAATAATTCATATCATAACCATAGCACTGAGATTTTTGTACTTTCGGAAAACTTCGGACTTCACCTCATCGGAGCTATTATTGATGAAGTGGGTATGTCGGACTTGGCCTACTAAAACCGCACGTTTTTGGTCACATCGACCTTCAGACGTGGTCCGAAGGGGGACATAACCCAGCATTAATAATCATCATCATCCTCTTGCCCTTATCCCAAATTTATTTGGGGTCGACGCATCATGTGTTCTTTTTCAATTCATCTCTAGTTGCAGTCATCTCAACATTCGCTCCCTTCTCAACCATATCATTTACCAGCCAGCCACTTCTATAGTTAGTCTTCCTTACGATATTACTTTCATTCCTACGCATTACATGTCCATACCAGGTCAAACGTTTACTTACACTTAGAAAATATAGCCTATCGATCGCCGCAAGAAAAATAAAAATCGATTCATAATTGGCTTTGATATCGCGTAACAAACATTCATAAATAAAAATAAAGAATTCTCATTGAATTGAGAATCTCTTCCTTTTTTTTAAAGTCGGTTAAAAATACAAGGTACCTATAGTTAGTCCATAATGTACCTAGTTTGTTTTTGTTCCAATAATTAGTCAGATTGTACTTGTTTTACTCGTGTTTACTGGTCGCGTAGATTCCTGGTGACCTATAGAAATATACAGAAACAAACTGTTGTATCTAGTTTAATCACCTGTGTCACAATTGCAGTTTTTGTATAGCCGCTAACATAAATAAGAAATAAGTTAAACCTATCATTGTTGTATTTATATTTGTATTCAATTGTTTTGAGAGAATATATACCTATCTTTTTATGTTATTTATTATTTATCCGAGAAGATGACGGGTGCGCAGGGCTGGAGAAGGTCCCTCGAGTCCCGAAATGCGCGAAGGCGACTCGGGCGTCCGAGATCGTTTAACGACCTCTGTTTCATTTTTTTTATACCAGTTAGATTGCAGACAAGCACACGGCCCATCTGATGGAAAGTGGTTACCGTGGCCCATGGACGTGTGTAACACCAGAGAAGCCATACTCGCACTGCCGACCTATATAAGCAATAAGCACAGAGTAACTGTGCCGTCAGTGTAGAGGACAAAGCAGGACAAGCCTTTAGTCTTCCCACTGACAGCACAAATTCTCCAGTGAGCTTTGGCTATCCTTCTCACCGCTGGGAACACAACACGAAGTTATTATAGCTGCGGTATTCTGTAGGGCGGAGTTCCCCAGTCGGACTGCTGAATTGGGCGGAAATACCGCCGTGTCCTACCTCCTACAAAAAGCTTTCATTACTGTAGGCTTGGATGTGACTGATAGACCCACTTGTCACTCTAGCAGAACCAGGTCGGAGCGGTGGCACGATACGTGCCTCACCATATCCGTGTCAAAATGGGAACACCTTGGCACTGGGGTGTGAGGGATATGCCTGTAGAAATCTCATCCAAGCAATTAATGATCCAAGATGACGTGCGATTTTAGTTGATTTGAGTCAGATAAAATCACCCCCGACATAACTACCCACTCATGCATACAAATATTTACACTGAAACTCATTGGAGTCGGTTCAATTCCTCTCGGCCTTCGCGGTCGGGGAGTTCGGTACTCCCTAGAAAAGATATCCTAGTGGCCTTGGCCTTGGCCACCATCACGACTTATGTTGATCAAGAAAATCCCTCCTCCCCTACAGAAAAAAAAACACGACGCACACCCTAGGTCTGCTTATGCGAAGGCAACAGCTAGACCCAACCATTACCGGCAGGCTCGTGCTCATTGAAGACGGAGATCATTTTACGATTTCCGCCGACCGTAAAATAAACAAAAATATAATGTAAAAATGTAACTACACAAAAAAATACGCTGAAACGGAACCACAATATTATTTGTGCCTAGCGGTGGAGACTGTGGGCAGTTGGGGGTTAGAGACGAAGAGGTTGATTGCGAAAATTGGCCGCTGTATCCACGATCAAGGCGGTGACTCCCGCTCCGGCTCGTTCTTGGAGCAAAGGATGGCTGTTGCGATTCAGCGGGGCACCTCGGCCAGCATCATGGGCATCTTTACAGCGGGAACGATACAGAGTGGATTGCTTGACGAGACATAATCGCGAATCTATTTTGTGTATATTTGTTTTACTTAATATTGATATTTTGTACTGAAATAAATATAAACTACACAATTAAAGTTAACTTTTCAAATAAAATTGCGAATAATCCGTGCATATCCTCTTAGATGCTCCACCATAGTATGAACGTGCCTGTTTTATCTGATATGTACCTAAATATATTAGAATTAAACCGCTTTCCTGAAAAAAAAGGGTCGTCACGTGAATTGCAAATTGCACTCAGATGACGTCAGTTAATGGCGCCGCCCGCTGAATGACGACAGAGCTCGTATAAACAAAAAAACTTGTTGACGTACAGTACCAAGTAGCAATTGCCGTAGAGCGTGTTTTTGGTACTACAGTACCAAATAGCAATTTAGCGGATATTTAGAATTCAAATAATAAGCACAACAAAGTTACAAAATTAGCGCTCCAAATGTCATGGTCGCGGTTACATAAGCTGCCAACAAGATATACGCAAACGGACTGAATTCCTTGACGAATGGATCGTGCAACTGGGGAAGGGGTAGCGCGCGAGGCGGCGCGGGCGGAGACGTCGCGGGTCTTCCCCGAGTGACACTGCGCCGACCACAAGGCCATCGAGCCTCACAGCGCCACCAGGCAAGGGTTAATGGTAAACATAATATTACGTAGATATTTCACGTTCTATATTTATCCCCATATCTATCTATGGAAAACGAAAACGTTCCCCGACTGCTAGGAAATAAACCCCAAGTTTGTACTCACCTTCAGAGTACCTACTACACATAAAGGTTATGAAAGTGAAGTACATAAGTGAGGAACCGGTGAAAGTACAATCAGCGCAGTACGTCTTTATCATTACGTAAGCACTGTCCTGGATCTGTCCTGGATCACTATTGAACTTGGATTTAATTGTTATGCTGAATTAGGTACATCTCTCAAAAATATTTTGCCTGATTTGGGTGTCGAACACGCCGCGTCATGCGGCCGTCATGCCTTATTGGGTAACGTTACACCCCATACAATTTTAGTCGGTTCATGAATGACATCACCCTGTGGCCGACGGGGGTGGTACTCGTATTAGTGAGTATTCCGTGAGAAGCACTCAATAGAACACTTGTTAATATAAGGGTTAATCTAGCTGAGTTCAAATGAAATTTGTTGGCTTTTTGAATATCATTCCTAGGACTACCTACTACACTAGTAGTAGTTACATATCCAAAATGCTCTTTAGTGGCCAGCTATGAACGAGGCAATATTGCCCCTAGATGGCACTTCGTTACCTGCGAGCCATTTGCCAGATAGCGACCTCCCCGGGATCGTCCATCGCCTGCGTAATATCAAGCTAAGGCCTGTTAATGTCCAAAATGGGACTGCTTGTATAAACCTACACCTGTATATAAATATGTAAGTTTAAGTTATATATAAAACCTAAGATAATAGTTTGCGTTGTGTGGTTACTTATATGTTTTAATTTCAATATATTATAATTATGTTTTGTTCATAAGTGACTGGTTGTTATATGATTTTGAATTGAATTGAATTATATAACTAATGATGGCATGGTAAATAGGTATGTATCTAGATTACGAAAAAAAAACAGCATCACATTTATTTTAGTGTGACGAAGAGAACTCAACATTGAGTTTAACTCACTTTTGTACATAATAGGTATTTCACTTCTTTATATAATATGCCTTGTAAGTGTACAATTTTTTCTTAATTTTTATTTAACACTTCACGCCTGCCACCAAACCCATTTATTTCGTCTAAGGGGTATTTCGCTTACGTGTACTTTGTAGGTACAGTAAGCATCTGATCGATCTTGACTAGTCAAATGCCGAAATTCAAATTTTATTTTAGCTATCACAAAGCTCAAATTGTTGTAAGCATCCATTCCTAGCAAACAATTCTCTGTAATAATGTAAGATAGCAGAGTGTTCATATTGATATAAGTAAGTAAATCATTTATTGCTAGCAGATCGCTCAATAGTATCTAAGCTAGTAGAGTGTTCAAAATTATCTTTACATGATGTCATTTTATCACATTTTGTATCGATTAGTAGAATTGTAGAATTGATTGTTAAGATGTCCACTCTGATGTGACCACTCTGGATGCGTGCAATTATTTAAGCTCTATGATAGCTAATATAAAATAGGAGTTTTAGTATTACGATCATTTTGAGTAAGTACTTTGCTAATAAATATTAATCGGATGCTGATATTAAGTACTTACTTTTTAAAATAAATTGAATTCAAAATTCAATGTGACTTGATTAAAAAGGAACCATTTGTTTTGTTTTTCCTCCAGTCATTATATATTTTTTGTTTCCTTCTCATGGGAGAACATACCTTTTGCAAGCTGCAGCAAGTACATTTATAACAAGACTAAAAAGTGTGGGGGAGGCAATTTAAGTGGAGGAGAAGCTATGTTTGGATTGATTAAGTGAACATTATCCATGGGCTCTGCCATGGTAAACTATCATAGGTAAACTGCCATAGTTAATCCACCATAGGTGAATTATTTCTTCGCAATCAGTCTAAAAGCAATAAGTACCTAGATAGAACAAGCAGTATCCTTTCAAAGTAGTGATGTGCGCGTGGAAAATATTCACGGCGCACCAAATTGACGATCAGTTGCGGTGTAGCACAATTTTCCGCAGAAACTACTTGAATGCAGTAACAAGCGATTGCAGCCTGTACAGCTCTCGTGCTGCTCTGCCCGGGGCAGGGGGCCAGGGGGCCAGGAGGCCAGGGGGCCAGGGGGCTATGAATGACGCACCTGTGCAGGCAGCGCGGCCCGAAGTGGGTCAATGCCGGGGCACATCCCGCCCGCGCCGCGCCGGGGAAAATTCGGGGCCAGAAAATTACAGTTCGCTTTCCTCACGACAAAATTGCTTTACCTTTAAATTCATAAGTGAGTGCGATGAGATTGAAATGTTCCGTTTTCAATTTACTCTCTGCGGTGTGGGCGCCTGATGAGGGTCTGGAGCGAGATACGTCATTGCCGACTGTTTCATTCTGCCTTGTGAATATTTAAACTTGAAACGTAGCTCGTACTAAAATTGTTCATTGTCGCACCTGCTGAAGAAAGGAACAACACATACATTAATGAATAGGCAATAATTATGCGATTCTTATGTTTGTTTCATTTGAGGTCAAGCTTACAATTGTCAACCTGCCGATACGATCCAAACAGGAGTAACCCGTGGAGTCGGGGTTATGTATCCTGTAAGAACTCTCCGATTCCCTATTTCTGAATTTATCACCCGCCGCGTCGGAGGGAATTATTTTCAAAACCGCTCAGTACCTACACGACCGTTCTTGTTTTCAAATGTGAGACTAAACAATAATGGCTTGTACTCGGTAGAATCGTCAGGCTGTGAAACAATAAAATGGAATGAACTACCTACTTACAACACTAAACTTAGAAGCGTAGTTCCCAACGTAGTGAAATACTTGGATCTTCCCAATACTTCTCTTGGGTATCACACGATGTGACGTACGGATGGGATTGTTCTACTATCGATATAATATAGCACATGAAAAAGTGAAGGTATTGGTAATAGTAATAGACTTCATGTGGGACAAAGAAAATAGTTGGCGAAGTATTGGTGTTAAGACAACCGTAAGGCCGACGCGGTTTTCAGACATAGGTAGGTATATTCAAACACAATTCCCATTCATGCAGATAAGTAAAAACCTTTTTATATGAAGTTGTAAGAGGTACTTATCGCCTTTATCAACCTTGCATATACACGCAGTAACAATGGGCAATAAAAGGAACGCTTTGTATGTAATTACTCGCTTTGGGGTTGCCAAGGGTTGCGGCCAACGATGTTGGCTTTGTTCATCTCTCAATTTATCCTATTCCTTTATGTTGTGTTTATTTAGATATTATAATTTTCTTTTGAAGACTGTTTAGTTATGTGGGTCTTATGATCACCGAGCGGCGCGCACGACACTCGCAGTACAGCCATACCGGGTTGACGTGTTTTTGTTGCTTTTACAAAGAAATATAAAATATTACAGTCCACTGTTAATTATTGTCGACATAATTACGACATCACCCAAAGCCCCAACAATTATTTTTAAGGAGGTAGGACACGACGGTATCTCCCGTCTCAAATTGAGCAGTCCGTCTGGGGAAGTACCTCTGCCCTACAGAATACCGCGGTTATAATAACCTTGTGTTGTGTTCCCGGTGGTGAGTAGGGTAGCCAGAGCTCACTGGAGAGATTTTGTGCTGTCAGTGGATAGACCGTAGGCTTAAATTGACACCACTGACTTGTAGGGGCGTGAAATGTTGGCGCGGCGGTCAGGGAGACCCGGTGAAACGGTTATCCGCTGGCCGCCCGCAGGTTGTACGGTTCCCGAACCCGGGATCACATAATCTCCGCCCCAGGAGGCTGAACCAGCAGCCTGTGTAAAGTGCCCGATGCTGTAGTCGTGCCGGAGGAGGAAACCGGAGTGGACTCGGCTACAGTATTCGGGAGGGGACCGGGGGCCCTTCCGCCCGCCGCGCCAGCCACTCACACAACCCCAGCTTACATAGGTCATGAAAGGAAAAAACAAGAAGAAAAACGTTACCACAGTGCACCATCGTCGACAGTACATGTGGATTTCTGTAACATCAGGGGCCTACACACCAACCTCAACGCGGTCCATCTCCATTTAGAGACCGCGCGGGCTGTTGTTTTTTCTGACGGAGACGCAAATATCATGCCCAGCCGATATAGCCTACTTAATGTACCCCGGGTACAAACTCGAGCATAACTTCCTGAGTTGCGCCGGGGTATGCTTGTACGTCCGGGATGATATTTGCTGCCGCCGTCTTCAAGGCCTTGAAGACAGGGACCTGTCAACTCTTTGGGTACGTACGGATCACGGTGGCCACACCCGTATCTTTGCGTGCCTCTACAGGTCTCATAGCGGTGACTTGGGCACAGCTCAATTGTTTGAGCATCTGCAGCGGTCTGCGGACAAGGTAATTGAGCAATACCCTACCGCGGATTTAGTATTCTTGGGGGACTTCAACGCTCACCACGTAGAGTGGCTGGGGTCTCCTAGAACTGATTTTGCGGGAAGGGCTGCTCATGACTTTGCTCTGACCTACGGATTCTCTCAACTGGTGCATTCTATTACTAGAACACCAGAAATAGAGACCCATCGAAGCTCTATACTGGACCTTCTGCTGACTTCACGCCCGGACGAATACTCAGTAACTGTGGAAGCACCACTTGGTACTTCGGACCACAGCCTCGTTCGGGCGCAAGTGACTCTCACGCGGCCTGAACCACCACGGCCACCTCAATGGCGGCATGTCTGGCACTACAAGTCGGCAGACTGGGATGGACTGCGAGAATTCTTCGCGTCGTACCCGTGGAGGTGGCTTTGCTTCACTTCAAATGATCCCAGCTATTGTGCAACAGCAGTAGCTGATGCGATCCTAGCGGGTATGGAATGCTATATTCCGAACCGCTGGATCGCAACAGGAGAGAGCAAACGCCCTTGGTTTAACAGGCCCTGCAGAGAAGCAAGAGACTACAAGCAATCTGCATACAGGGCTTGGACCACGGCTCTTGCCAATAAAGATCCAAATATCACTGAAGTGAAGCGAAAGTTAAATGCCGCCTCGAGGTCTAGTAAAAAAGCTACGGCCAGGGCTAAGTTTGAGTTCATCGGCAGAATTGGCGAGCGGCTTGCGCGCTACCCATCTGGCAGTCGAGCATTTTGGTCGCTCGCCAAAGCTGCCGAGGGAAACTTCTGCCAGTCTTGCCTTCCACCGCTGCAAAAATCCGATGGTAGTCTGGCCCATGGCGCTAAGGAGAAAGCCGATCTGTTGGGTAATCTCTTTGCGTCAAACTCGACAATGAACGACGGGAACGCCGAACCACCCATAATTCCCAGCTGTGGTGCTTCCATGACTGAAGTTAAAATCACGCAACGGGCGGTCCGGCGTGAGCTTAAGTCCCTAGATGTTCGGAAGTCGAGTGGGCCGGACGGTATACCGGCGATGGTGCTTAAACACTGCGCCCCCGAGCTGTGCCCTGTACTTACACGTCTTTTCGCACTCTCATACTCCGCAAGGCGGGTCCCGACCTCGTGGAAGACCGCATTCGTGCACCCTGTACCTAAGAAAGGTGACAGGACAGATCCGACCAATTACAGGCCTATGGCTATCACCTCCCTTCTCTCGAAGGTAATGGAGCGTGTTATTAATACACAGCTCCTGAGATACCTTGAGGGAAACGATCTACTGAGCGATCGACAGTACGGCTTTCGCCACCGTCGCTCTACCGGTGACCTTCTTGTGTATCTCACAAACCGGTGGGCGCAGGCCATCGAGAGTCGGGGTGAGGCACTAGCGGTCAGCCTCGATATAGCGAAGGCCTTCGATCGGGTCTGGCACAAAGGTCTTCTTGCGAAGTTGCCATATTATGGACTCCCCGAGGGACTGTGCGAATGGATCTCCAGCTTTTTGTCCAACAGAAGCATCCAAGCCGTCGTCGACGGCAGCTGCTCGGACCGCATGAACATAAACGCTGGTGTCCCACAAGGCTCCGTGTTGTCTCCGACGCTGTTTCTGCTGCATATCAATGACATGCTGTCTGATGGCTCCATTCATTGTTATGCGGACGACAGTACCGGAGACACGTGTTACACGGGCCGTGCAAATATCCCCCAGTCCGAGGTGGAGAAGAGTCGCGAACAACTTGTGTCTGAAATTGAGACTACTCTCTCTGGAGTATCCGATTGGGGACGACTAAACCTAGTCCAATCCAACCCCACTAAGACACAAGTATGTGTATTCACCGCTAAGAAAACCCCATTCATTGTAGCGCCGCAATTCCTGGGCACACCGCTTACCATCTCCTCGAGTATCGGGATCCTTGGTGTCGATATCTCCAGTGACGTCCAATACCGAAGTCATTTGCAGGACAAGGTTAAGTTGGCATCAAGAAAACTCGGAGTGCTTAACAGGGCGAAGCAGTACTTCACTGCGGGGCAGCAACTCCTTCTTTATAAAGCACAGGTCCGGCCTCACATGGAGTACTGCTGTCACCTTTTTGCTGGAGCACCTGCATACCAGCTTGACTCCTTCGACTCAGTGCAAAGACGGGCATTGAGGCTGGTTGACAATCCCATACTCACAGGTAGTGTGGAACCTCTTAGCCTTAGGAGGGATTTTGCCTCACTGTGTGTGTTCTACCGCCTATACAATGGTTTGTGCTCAGATGAATTGTTTGACATGATGCCCGTAGCTACATTCTATCATCGCACCTCTCGCCATAGGCAGGGAATTCATCCTCACACATTGCGACCTGAGACGGTGCGCACTGTGCGGTATGAAAGAAACTTCATCCCACGCACACTCAAGCTGTGGAATGACCTCCCTGCTGCGGTTTTCTCAAGCACCTACAATATGGGGTTCTTCAAGAGGGGCATCAGAAGGTTTCTTCATGGTCGGCTGCGCGAGTGTGACACCTCTGGTGTTGCATACGTCCATAGGCCACGGTAACCGCTTCCCATCAGGTGGGCCGTGTGCTTGTCTGTCAACTAAGTGATATAAAAAAAAAAAAAACTTGTGCTTCTGATAGCCAATCTAACTAAAACATTGACCTTTTGTACCACTTGTAATCATCATAAACGTTTGTGGTGGCGCGGTTCTCATGCCACCTGAGCTAGTGGACTGTATTTCGCGGGGGGTGAAGTTAACTGTTCCATTGACGCTTTACACAACAAACAAGACAGGTGATCGGGTTGCTGCGGATGTGGTTTAGGCAATGAATGCAACCCGAGAAATTAGGAGAGGATGCACTAACCTTCACGGGGCCACGTGCCATCGCAGCCGGTGCACCGATCTTCTCTTCCTGGCTCAGGAGTTGCCGCCCACATCACTAAATCACTTGAGGGACACACGAGAGGCACAATCCGATCGGTAAAGGTCTATGAAAGCGGTTAAAATCCAACAAACATTATTAATTTCTGAGAGACGCGAGCGCCGCCGGCCATTGTTTATTAGTTCAAAGTGCGAAGTGACGATGCGGCTACTCTGACCATTGGCGGGCGAAAACTATTGCTATCTTTCACTTAGAGGTAGTGCGGGAGGGAGATGGGTACAGGAAGCGTGTGTTCAGCGCCAACCAATTAAGACGATTTGAGTTACTACTACTGGCGCCACCAGTTTGAGAATGTTGAAGAATAATATACTGTAGAATGTATAAGTGGCTTACGTTTTTATACCACTTAGTTGGCAGACAAGCACACGGCCCACATGATGTAAAATGGTTACCGTGGCTTATGGACGTGTGCAACAACAAAGGAGAACACTCTCGCTGCCAACCCTGTAAGCTCAGAGTTTCAGTGCCATCAGTGTAAAAGACAAAGCAGGAAGCTTTCGGTCTTCCCCCTGACAGCACAAAAACTCTCCTGTGAGCTCTGCCTACTCACCGCCGGGAACACAACACGAAGTTTTATGGTCGCGGTATTCTGTAGGGCGGACTGCTCTATTGCACGATAATAAAAATAATGTCGTGCCTTACCTTCTACTATGTGTAATAAGTTGCACCGAGTACTCTATAAATAGTGTATAGTCATCTAACTAAGCTAAATTGCTTATATTCCACGTGAGAGGGGTCCACAGGGAGGGGTTCGAAACTCGATGCCAGGGCTATATTGTGCTACTGTCATTAAAGTTTTTTGTTATACACTTTTTATATGACTAGGCTAAAATAAATCACATTTTGGTAAATAGGTAATTTGATTCGAAGCACAACATACAGCACACCTGTAAACCCACGACAAAGGAGACAGAGTTATCTTCACCACATTACGACAGCTGTTTTTGGTCCCGTGAAAGTAAGCTCGATTTGCTGAGAGCACGTTTCCTATCAACGTTAAATCGATGGCGTGGAAGGCTGTATTGATGTCGCAGTCAACGTAGCAACGTCCACATTCTGTGCTACGATTGTTTCGAACAGTGATCCAGTAACTAGAGATAATTTTATAGATATTGTTGCCAATATTTGTAACTGTAAATTTTCTGGTTCATTTAAGCAGTGTGCTCTATATCATAAGAATAAAATAAAATTAGGTTTTAATATTTTTATCTTTAAAACCCTTTTACATACCGATATCGGTGTGTAATCTAATTTAAAAAAACATTAAGGTTTTGCTTACCGTGAGGGGTCTGCTATGGCATATGGCTGTTGTTATTGAGATACATTACCGAGGGCGCGTGCCGTGCGCGCTGGGTCTACTCTTCAATTATGTGTTTTTAATATTTAGGAGACTTTAAATAAAATAAAATGAAGACACAAACTGAAAGGTAGAAACCATTCAACGTACACCATAAATGCTCAGTTTACCTGTAATGAATAAAAATAAAATAAAAAGAGAGAGGGCGCTACTGAGCCACGGTAAACATCGTCTCTGCGATAAAAGTCATAAAAATATAGAAATAAGTAAAATTATTTAGTAAAATTAAGTGTAGTGGAAGTCTAAACAAGTGACTCGTAACATATATTGTGGAAAAGGACCAAAAACGCGTGCGGACGAACAAAAGTGTAAAATAAGTTTACCTGTATACTTGTTAAAAAAAAATTGTATGTCTTTGAGTTACTATTCTGCTTCTTTCATGCTTAGTGTACGAATTTTCGAATAGTTATGTAGCTTATACACTAGATTATCAAAGTTGTTTTAAAATGAAAATGTAAATTACTAAAGTTTATATTCTATAATATTTAGTTATTTATTTCACCAATAAATAACTAAATATATCTTGCAATATTGTAATTGGTGAAATATATCTTATTTCACCAATTGCAATGTCGTATTGTACCTACCTATCTTATTAAGCACTTGTGCATTATTGTAATTTAAAATGAATTAGTTTTTTTAAAGTTAAACGCACGGTTTATCAAGATACCCCTACCTAAAAACGAACGGTACATTTTTAAGTCTTAGCAATGAGTTTTTATGTCAGAATAGTGGTTAACATTTTATGAAGAAAATTAACTTTGGGAGATAAAATATAATAATTGAATATTTAATTCTTTAATTTAATTATTTACAATAAACGTATTACAAATATTACAGTCCTTATCTGTAACAAGAACTCAAAAATATTGATTTAGTTTATCAGTAATAATAATAATAATAATAATAATAATAATAATAGGCTGTAATAACTTATAAAACGTCGTATGACGTAGGTACGTGCGCTTTGAAAATACATCCTCTGCTTTCTTGCAGCAACATCGTCTCGGCTGTAATGTTCAACTTACCGCACTTCTATCATAGTTTACTATTATTATGCACCTTCAAATTAAATAAGGATGCCCTTTAATTATAATTTTATTTTATTTTTTGTGTTTTATTTTAGTTTGTGTCATTTTGTTTTTGAATAAATTGTAAATTTTAAATTTAATTGTACACCTGTGCACGCGTGCGTGACGTCGCGTCGCTGTAAAGGTGCCATCAGAATATCAGCGCTGCGCATCATAAATTAACATGTGATGTGCAGTATCTATGCTGAGATGGCGACCTTTTGAGGGTCGCACACATTAATATAAATGTACATGTACAATACTGTAAATTATGTCAATGTGTGCGATATCTTAATAATGTTTTTCTTTCTTTCTTTCTTTCTCTTTCTATACGGTCCATCTTAATATATATAGCTTCTCAGACTAAAAGATGTAACTTATGAAATGTGGAGCGTGGTCAAACAAAGGAAGTAATAAGTAAAGAAAACAGCATAAATACAGTAAAACAGTTTTGAACAGTTTTGTGTAGTGACAAAATTATTCAACAACTGCAAATATCTGTATTGAAACTTACTCAACTTCTTAACACAGCGGAAACTCCATTGTGTTTATATATCCACGCAACTTCACGAAATAAGCAACAATTGGCCGAACTGAGTAGGGTAGCCAGATTTATTTAATATTAATGACTATGGTTAACTTATATGGACACAGAATTGTTTACGTGACCCGTCCCGTGCCTGGGTGTTCTGTTAAGTACTTGTATATTTATATGTATACGGCAAACCAGTGTAGGCATCACACGGAATACACAGGGACAATATACGCATATCAATTACAGTTTGCCCTCGTTTGCTGTTGCGCGAGCAGTCTGTATATCATTTGGTGTGATTCGTTCCTCGTAAAGTCCTATGGTTAACTAACCATACGAATGTTGCCGTGCACAGAGTGGTTTGTAAGACTACTGTGACTCCTGCATGAGGAAAAGCAATGCCACGTCAGTGTAGACGGTGAGCAGTGAGCAATCAGATGCCTTGCCCATCGCGTTTACGGCATGTTCTAGCACATACTCGTACACGGTTCACGGTTTATATTTTGTGGTAGCGGACAGGGAAGTCTTAGACGCCAGCTAAGTATCGCCATCACAAGAATGAACACAGATAGCTCGGACATACGATAAAGTCTTAGTAATAGAGTTTCGTTGGTTCCACCCTAAGTACGGTAACTTGATAACATCTTATAGAAATCACGATCTAAAAAGTATTACACAAGAAAATATCAGGGATAGCCGTGGTCGTATGCCACTTTTCCCTAGAATGTGTTGTTTTGTTAGAATAAATGCTAAGGTGGCATACGGACGGGTTTTAGTTTTAAACTTAATTTTTTATTTATATTATTTTGGGGCACATATTGATAACATCACTTGTACTTTTCCACATTACTTTTATTATTTGTTAGACCTGATCGGTTTCGCCTTACGGCATCCTCAAAGGTTTACAATGACATTTTTACAAAAATGTATAACAACAATGTGTAACAACAGTTCCACCAAGTGCCATCAACCAACAGTACAAATAGCAAAAAATATATATTTTGGGGCATACAATAGGTATAATTTATACATATTTGAAATGTACTAATTAAGCCTTTCAATTGATACTATATTTGACATATTTATTTTGGGGCATACAATAGGTATAATTTATACATATTTGAAATGTACTAATTAAGCCTTTCAATTGATACTATATTTGACATATATATTTTGGGGCATACAATAGGTATAATTTATACATATTTGAAATGTACTAATTAAGCCTTTCAATTGATACTATATTTGACATATTTATCTCAAATTTATTTTTAACACAGTACTTTATGGCCACATGTGTGTACCACATTAGATTCAGTGACACGTCATATAGCCTACGACTAGCGGACAACTAAGATGCTTCTAAAGATACCTCATTTGTCCAGTTCTAATAAATGGTTGAGGAGCTAAGAGGGAACAGATGAACCTACATACATAGCTTGTCAAAATCATAACCCTCCTTTGCTTGGCCGTATTCGGGTAAAAAGACAATTCTACTGGTTTGTCTCAATAA
Organism: Eilema griseolum; assembly: GCA_963662185.1. Lineage (NCBI taxonomy): Eukaryota > Metazoa > Arthropoda > Insecta > Lepidoptera > Erebidae > Eilema > Eilema griseolum. The sequence continues at coordinate 443,266 of OY759246.1, forward strand.
TCTCCAATTACTATTGAATACGTTCTGGTAGTACATCACTCGAGTAAGACACATAGATAGAGGAGCAGGTAGTTCTCATTCAGCCGATGTCGACACACATTCGTTTCAATTTGCGAGGGATCCCATAGAAATGGCCGGTACTCGTAGGTAATCTGCTTTAGTGGAAATAAATAACAAAAGATAAAGTTGTAGTACAAAGCTCTTTAATTTTCATTCGGAAACTTATTCAGACCGATAAATTGGGCCTGTACTGTACATACTTGAGAATTGGCTTTGTCCGTAACGCATTGAATATGTAATGAAAGTTTACTGTTGTCGGACCCATGAAGACATTTTGATTACAACTGTGAACCTAATCCCTTGTAGCCGGCAACGGCTGGGTGTTTCGAGGATTTCTAAAGTGGGTAACGTTTTTGTGTCTGTTATTAAATGTTAACTGACATGAAAATATGTTCTTGGTGATCGAGGCTTTTTAGGCAGAAAAAACCAAGTAGATTAATCAAATTTTAGAGGAATGAGAATGAAAGTAAACCCTAAACCAGATCACGAGCAGAACACGAGAGTTATTATCTGCACAATGATATTTTCTTCGTAGTTGAGGTTCGAGCCGACGATCGTACAATTGCAAATCTGACAGTTTACTTCTAAGCTACCGCCGCTTACTACACGACATATTATTCTACAAGAAGTCGATATCATGTAACAGGGTGGTTCTTCACAGGCGAGGTACCCGCGCGCCTCGAGGCAGGAACGCCATCCACGAAACTGGCTCAATTTACGATAATATTCCCCATCCAATTAATTGCGATCGCTCTACTAAATAGAACATATTACTACCGCTCAATTTAGTATCCATAAAGTAACAGATTTAGACGAGGAAGGCATCAATTTGAGTTGCCGAATAATTTCACTAAAGATGGCCATAATTTTATTACGGTGCGGTATACGCGGACCTAACTAAGATTTATCGTTTCAGGGAACGGCTCGGCCGGAGGAGAAAGAGAGGTGGACGAAACTACTTTCTTAAGGGTTTTGAGATGGTTAATTTTGTACGTAATTATATAAGCTGCTTATGGATGTGTGTTAAAAGGTAGACCGACGTATATCATGTTTCATCATTCTCTGACCCTTTTTCCAAGTCAGTTGGGATCGACTTCGTGATGCGACTGTCATCACCACAGCTAATTGGCGAAATCGAAGTTAGGTAGTTAGACACTAGTCTATGATCAGTACCATTCCAACTATGGAATAGTACTTATTATATAATAGCCATATTCATTTAGATATTTGTTCCCATGTAACAGGACGCAGGTGAGATTCCATCAGCCGGATACTTTTTCAAGGTCTTTACGTGTACTGTCAGGTGAAGAAAAGCTCTATCCCATAGTCACTTCGTGTGACATCATCAAGAAAAAACCGATAGGATATCCCTAGTATTTCCTTTCACGGGGCCCAGCTCACTAAGAAATCATTAAGAATGAATTTTAAAATTATTAAATAGATTTTTTCAGGCCTTGCAAATGACATGTGCCTGTAGTCGTAGAGCGAACTACGCCACCGGGCCGTTGCGGACGCTGTGGCCTTGGCTCCGAGCTGCACTGCACCCAGCGTGCCAACGGCGTATTGGTGCAATACTACACATTGATACTTGTGTATAATCAGCTCTATCAGTTCAGATCGATCTTGACGAGCAACTACTCAACATGATTTTAATGCCTTGGTTTTCCTCACTACCTGTTGAGTGATTGTTTTGATATTTAGTACACACCTTTAGATCGAACCTCTTAAAACCGTGGTATTAAGATCATTTTGAGACTTTGTGGTCAAGATCTTTCTGACACTAACTTGTACGTAAGTACAGTACTTACGTTGTCAACGGCAAGAGATCCAGCAAAACGTAGACATTACTAGGCAGGTTCTTGAATTAAAATTTGAGTTATTAAATAAAAGAACAAGTTGTCAAGAGCAGTAAGTACTGAGGAACTTCATAATACGAGAATTAATCTAATTTCTGGAAACAAAGCAAGCTTGAGAGAACATTATTAAGTTGTTCGCCGGCGGCACTGCGGCGTTGCCGACCTAACCTTTATTATATAATAATATATATAAGTATCTAGTAACTACCTATTTCTATTCATAGTCTGTCAAAATTACTTTTAGCTGAAAACACAAAAGCAGTTTTGATCGGACAGTGGCGAAAAGCAAATGTCCATACAATCACTTTGCCATAAGCGAAAAACATGATACATCAGCAGCAACTCGTCATAAAGCGAGCGCTCATTACTCAGCCAATTAATTGTGTATCGACTGTTAACAGCCGACAGCCGGCACTGCGCCTGCGTCAACGATAAACACTCTATTGTCTTTTATGATAACGACGTGAATGGTGGAGGGGCGCGCACGTGACGAGCGCACCATTAATGGACGTATTAGAAACGAATTATACTTACATAGATAGATGGAATACTCTTTATTATATACCATATTATATTACTTTACTGTCTTAGGTGCAATGGGCAACTTGAATGGATTTAATAGGAGTAAATTAGCAGTTTCATCATCATAGCTTACCCATTCCTCACAGCTGGCTAGGCAGAGTCACAAAGTAGGCATTATATCTTGTTTTATTCAGTTTGTATTATCAGAAATATTTTATCACCGTCACAGGCGACGGCCTAGTATAAAGAGTCCTATTCATTCCTTTGATAACAAAGCCTGAACGCACAATGTCTGTGACAGGACAGCGCGCGAGAGGATCCATGGGCCTGGCAGCGAGTTACGACGTGACGTCACGGGGCACGCTCATAATGCCGCATGAGTTATGGCCCTACAGTCGCGCTGTACAGTGTACTGGTACTGCTCCGTGGTATGAATAATACATAACATAATACGAACTCAGACCTACATATTCGCGAAAATCTGTGAGAATAGGTGTATTTCACATTCACCCCTCGCTATCTATATTCTCTGTCAGCTTTGAGTTTTCCAACTGCAACGTAAAGTAAGTACCTCGATCCTGATCTATTTGGAGCCTGCAGTGAACGAGTCTGACTCACACTTGACTGCTTTTTCTTTTTTTACGCGCCATATCTTGACTAGTTGGCTTGATGTCGCAAGGAATGATATGCTATCAGATAATGCTGAAGACCCGAAATGAAGTGCCGCGGCAAAAACGTGCAAACAAACCCTGGGCTCCAAGGTAGAACCCTCGAATGGGATACACGCCAGGACAATGATGATGAGATCTTGGCAAGATAAACTACTATATATAAACTACGCTGGAGCAACGGCGTAAGACATAAATTCGCTCCTGGGTCGAATACTGCTTGCATCTCTGGGATGGCTCAGCAAAGTACTTACTAGATGCTCTCGACAGGTTGCAGCGACGTGTGGTCCGCAATATTAGAAATGCAGAGTACCTATCCGATCAAGAACGAAGCAGTTCGGAGACTCTTTTCTTTGTCGCACCATTAGGGCTGGAATTCCTTACTAGCTCACGTGTTTCCTTCTTCCTATAGTCACGGGTCCTTCAAGCGGGGCGTGAGAAAGCATATATATATAATGAGACCGTCAAGGTGAGTGTTAACATTATATCATGGTATATTTATATAATGGTGACCCTCTTTTCTGAGACTTTGCCTTCAGCTTACCATCAGGCGAGGTGAAGTCTAATTGACGAGTCCTATATATAAAAAAACTACTAAGTTTTAATATTCCCCCACGAGTACGGTTTTTTCTCTTACATATGTTTATAAATTGGCAACTTTAATAAACCTTTTAGACTATGTTTTAACATTATGATTAGACTGAGCGGATGTTGAGTAATTATAATTATTAATATTGACATAAACATAGGATATAGGTAGTTTTCGTAAAGGTAGAAATGGCCATTTCATTCTCAACGATACAAAATAAACTGTAATGGACGTGTGTACGTGTGTGGGTCTGTGACCCGCGTAAAGGAAATATCTTTTTTATTGCTTTACTTAAATGTGAGCACGTTGGCAGAAAATATAAAACCGTGTTAGTTTAAGGGTCTATTATATTCGAGGTATACTCTTACGAGTGTAACTTTAATGTGGCATAACTTGACAAACAGGGTGTATTACCGAACTCATAAACTTTTGTCGCTTAGTCTTCATAATATATTAAATTCTATTGTTCGTGTGCTTACTAAATACATAATAACATGGTACCTGACGAATATATAGCCTTGGTCACAATATTCTGCGAGACTTTCCTTTGTCGCACCATTAAGGCCTGGAATTCATTACCAGCTCACGTGTTTCCTTCCTTTAAGCGTCCTTTAAGCGGGGCGTGCAAAAGCATATGATGAGGCCGTCAAGCTGAGTGTCACCATTGTAACATCGTATTTGTATGTAATGGGTCACTCTTTTCTGAGACTTAGCTTTCATCAGGCGAAGCAAAGTCTAATTGACGATTCCTATTTAGAAAATTTTAAAAAAATGAGAACTTTACGGTAAGTTGAATGAAGTCAAAAACATTAAGGTCATCATTTGTTTGAGGACAAGGGTTTAAACGAAAATGAGCAATCTGCGAGTCACAAACTATGTTTTTAATAAGAACGAATGCTCCATAAGCGGCTGGCACACGAGCTCGTACACGACCTCATTAAAGTGCACTGCGATATATCACATCTAAGTCAGCGGACGCTAAGTGCGCGCCGCGGGGCCGCCCGCTGGCGAGCAGGCTCTGCGGCGCGCCCCTACCGACGGCCGCGGCTCAGAGCGATGTTGGCAATAAGTGGGTAATTTCCTATACTTAAAGTTAATGGTTTAGCTGAGCTTATTAAGAGCAACCTATTATTATTTTCATACAAACGCTAGTGCGAGATTATGACGGTATAACACATCTTTCACTGGAGCGAGCGTTCAACTGCTAAGTTAGAAGTCAAAGAATCGATTATTTTTTACATGAGACACGTCCTCGCCTTACCTAGCCTGATGGTAAGCTGAAGGCAAATTCTTAGGAAAGATGGTGAAAATTATAGATAATGTGACAATGGCGGCCCTCAGCTTGACGGCCTTATCAGATAATCAGATGCATTATCACGCCCCGCGTAAAGGACCCGGCACTGTAGGAAGAAGGAAACATAAATGAGCTCAGTGCATATATTTATATACATGAATATGTATTTACAAAAGAAAATGTATCCATGTAGATAGGAAAATGCATTGATATTCTGTATATAACACTAGTTAGTTAAATTATGCTTATTTTGAATCTAAATAGCGTTCTATAAAATGTCGTAGAATAGATAAATAGATAATTCTTTATTGTACACTAATAGATTACAGTGAAATTTGTAGGTAGCATGCATACAGTTTAATGTACAATGGGCGGCCTTATCGCTGGAAGCGACTTCTTCCAGGCAACCTTGGGATGGACAGTAATGTAATAAATCAAAGGTTTTGGTGTATATTAGCAAATAAACTAGAAACAAGGTGTGTTAAAAACATTCTGTGTATTAAAAAAAGAATATATATATTATAATATTTATCATTGATTTTTTAACGATGGAGTGACCAGGAAGGGTCCTCTTAAGTAAAGAATGCTAAAAGAGTGGTAACATTAAGGACTAATTTTATCTTTGTTTTGTACTTAACCACCCACCTAACTAGTTAGTTAATAGACAATACCGAGGTATACCGTCATTCCCCATGGTCTCATGCAAGTTGCTATAATTTACCGTTTTTATGTTTACTAAATCGACACCGATTCAACTTGCAGCACGTCGAGCTTCACAGCACTCCGGTTTGTACTTATAGAGGAAGCCAGTTCAATTACGTCTGATTGCTAAGATTGTTCGCTCGATGGAAAATAAATATAGGTAGGTAGTTTAGTCCACTAACTAGACAGCATTGTGGGAACACTCTATGGAGTATTCTATCTCACTTGTTCTCATGGTTTTAAAAAACTCTTTCGAATGCGGTAGGATACGTTGTGAGGTTGTGACGTATGGTCATGGCTCAAAAGAGTTTACTTTATACGAGTTAGTTTTACTGTATACGAGTTATTTTATCATTTATTTCCCACCATAGCGAAATGGGAGCACGGAGAAACTGAAATTCCCCTGTCCTCGGCACGTCCATGCTCCAACTGAATTTAGTACCCCCTGAATATAATCATGAGAACACATTGCCCCCGGGGGACCACGCTGTTGTGTCATTATTTTAATTAAACTCACTTTTGCTGCCTACTGCGTTTGTTTAATTAAAATTTTAGGAAATAATTTTGTAATATCTTCTGTTAATGTTGGACAGGTGAGAGTATTAGTGTAAAATGTTTAGACTGAGCATTTTGCTGCATTTTTTACAAATTTTGTTGAATAGACATGATGAGGGGATGATAAGAATATCATCAACTAACCATGCCTGCGTAGAACTCCTCGAAAAACCTTTTCCAATAATAATAATAGGCTCTATACCAAATTTCAGCCAAATCCGTACTGCAATGTAACCATGATTGAGTAACAAACATCTGGACAACTGGATTGAGTAACAAACATCTGGACAACTGGATTGAGTAACAAACATCTGGACAACTGGATTGAGTAACAAACATCTGGACAACTGGATTGAGTAACAAACATCTGGACAACTGGATTGAGTAACAAACATCTGGACAACTGGATTGAGTAACAAACATCTGGACAACTAGATGGAGGAACAAACTTTTACTTTTAATAATATGAATAAGAAAGGATACTAGCAACGTCTAAAATTTGGCATTCGCGCTTTCTCACTCTATCTACTTTCACCTGCGTTCCACTGCCCGTATCAAAAGGAAAGAAACATTGTATATATTGCATCGTATCGTTGTGATATGTGGAGGAAACCCATTGAGCTGTTACTGCACTATTTAACTAGTTATATCTCGTATCGATCTCTCTTACTTATTTCAAAATTCTACATTTCAACTTTCCGATTGTACTTTCAAACTGATAATAATTGATGGCGAGTTTGCATATCAAACGCAAGACGCGAATTTATGCTCTATTAACTTAATTAGGATACGAACGCACGAGTGCACACCACATACGTTCGTTTGTTGAAATTGAATATTTTTTTAGAATTGTTGAGTAAGTACGTCCACTTGCTGAACGATACTATAAAAGCCCGTCGGCTAAAGGCAATCAATTACTAACTAAGCTGAGGCTGACTCCAGAGACCCTAACTGGCCTTTGGCTTGAATCTTCCACGAATGACGGTTAAAGACATACCTACCCACCTCATAAATAGCTACAACTTGGTGCATCCCGGGGGGATTTCCGCACTTAAAAATAAGGTACTTCAGTAGTGGTTGACACTCGTGTCAATCTCCTCCACCGATCGCCTGACACTGCACAATACAGCTGTACATAGCCGTAGTACTTCAGTTTTTTGTGCTTCGCAATCTGCTATATAATATTTATACGCTTTTCGTTGTTTACTCCAAGTGAAAGGGAATTACTTCTTGCTTCCTAAACAAAGGGGATATCGACGTTCATAAAATCCAACGCCAGTGATAACTCTGCAATGTGTTCAGGAAAGTACCGGCGGGCGAGGCGGGCAAGGCGGGCGAGGCGGGCGAGGCGGCTCGCGTGTTTATTGAACCGCGGGGCACGCGCGCAGACACGACACGGCCTGGGCCGAAGGAAACGGTTTAGAAAAAGTTGAAAACGTGGGACTCGAGCGAGCAATCTCGTTGGTGGATCAGCATGTTATACTGTAATAATTATAGGCGCATTTAATACTAAATGAATTGACGACTTGTGTGGTGTGGCCGCTACTTTAGAGGTATCAGGTTCGATTCTCTTTTTGTGTGATAATTCTATACTTAATTATCTTTTTACGAGTACACTCATTTGGGTGTTTCTACGAGTATTCTAGAAATATATATGTATCTAAAAAGTCATAAGCATGTTTAGTTTATTTGTATACAACTAATTACGAACTACAAGTATGAACTAATTTCAAGTGAACTTCGCAGCAAAATTATTATCAGACTACAAAGAAGATCATAATTATATAACGGTACGGGACGGGAAAAAAATTACAAAGAAGATATGTGTTCATTTACATAATGTCCATGGGAATTATCTACATGAAGAGACAGGAGGGCTTTCACCAGAACTCGTCTTCTTCTAATTATGCGGTAGATGGGCGTGGGAGTAGAAATAAATGTGTTCCGGTTACAATCACCGTATTTTATCAATACGCACAGAAATCACAATAAAATTAGGTAATTAGTGATCACTACGACACGAAATCAACTTAATTGAAAAATAACGTAGCGTGATAACGAAAATATACAGCGATTCGTCAAAGGCGTGGTGCGCGGGGCCTGGCTCAATCCGATGTTCGTATCCAGATGGCCGCCCGTAGCTCCCTCGACCATGACGCTCCGCTAGGTTGACATCGACTGTCTCCTGTCAACCTGAAGTTTGACGTAAAAGCTGTCATACGTTAAAATATAAAAACAATACAGAATATACCTACACAGTGTGTACATTGTGCAAAGCGAATAACGCGAACTGTCGTCAATAACAACATGACAACGAGTATTGGCGTTATGGGCGCGTTACTCGGTTGCACTATAGGTGTAGAATAGAAACACACATACGCAACCGAAGTACGCATTTAAAAATATCCCGACTTTATAAATACACATGCTAAAGAAATTATTCGTTTAAGACACCAGACAATCATCTGAAACCCGAAGTTTAATTCAATTGGACGTCCTGCGAAGAAAGACTTAACACACAATTATAGCTTATAAAACAAGTGGCATAAAGTAAAATATTCTCCTCTGCCTAACCATGCGGGGATAAAGGCGTATATATGTAAGTATGTATAATTTAAATTATGACAACTATATTCTGTCTTCTTCTTTATCTTACCATCAATGTCAGCCGCATCCGAAGCTTCCACCTCTGAGTGTGGGGTCCACTTTACCGGTCTAACTGCGGATTTCGCTGAACTTCAATGTCTTCTGTAGAGACTCTGACCTTTACAACCCAAAGAGGATATCGAAGTATTGCATTTAGACCAGTTGTTGAACTTATTTGGCTTCAACTACCCGTAACGACTGGCATAGATGTTTGTATGAAAACCGGGACGGACGGCTTAACGTGGGCCCCGAAGTACGACCAGACCACTGCAAATACCCATATTCATGCATGCAAATATTTGCACTGAGCGGGGATGGAATCCGCGCCTCCTGCGTATCGACCGCGCTCACTACCGCCGCGCCACAGAGGCTCAAAGTTACTCTGTGCCTCACTATCTACGTGTAATATTCCAGTGACTACTAGCAGATTGTTCAATCCTGAAAGTTGATATTCCTTCATTCCGTTCGACGTGTTATGGAGGTTAAATAAAAAAAGTACGCGGCAGCTCCAACACCATCCTAAAACTTTTGTTTCCTGAAGCCCGTTAAGAGATAAAGTGCACGTAACATAAAACATACACGTTCTCGCAAGAGAATGTCTCCATCTCGACGAACATAACCTCGCTTGTGTAAGTTTGCTTGTAAACTTTTAAGGGGAACATCAAAGAATGGTGTCAATTATTTTTCCATCTTATACCATCTCTTTCTTTAGCGAGTGTAAGACAGAGATGGGGTTTGGTATTAAATTCTGCCAAACACGTTAAGTTTTTGCACAAGAATGTTAACAGTATATATGAATCAGCTAAGTCATACTTTACTGTAAAAGTTGTCACCCTTTATTAATTATTGACAAAATTCTATTCTCGGGATATTTAGTAATGTTATATGCTGATTCATGGAGATAGGAAATGACGGTATTTCCGTCCAATTGAGCAGTCCGACTGAGGAAGTACCTCGTTTTGTGGGAAGACCAAAAGCTTGTCCTGCTTTGTCTTCTACACTGACGGAACAGAAACTCTCTGTGATTACAGGGTCGGCAGCGCGAGTGTGACACCTTTGGTGCTACACACGTCCATAGGCCACGGTAACCACTTTCCATCAGGTAGGCCATGTGCGTATCTGCCTCATAAGTAGTATAAAAGAACCTATTCCTGTATCAAATGTACAGTCAGCGTCAGATCCATCTTGACGAACCAAGTACTCAAAATGATCTTAATTCCTTTGTTTTCCCCCCTTCCTGTCGACCGAATATCAGAACAATCTGATATTTGGTACACACCGTTAGTTCAGACAATAATACAATTTAAATCAATAAAACAGTCTGATTTGCTCTTAATACTTTGGTTTTAAGATCATTCTGAGACTATGTAGTTATGACCGTTCTGTCGCTGACTGTACACATCCATGCAACCGTTTCGGTGTGATTTAATAGCAAACATTCTCCAAACACTTAGGCGCCACACAGAGTGTGGGGAGGGCGAGGAGGGGTGCCCGCGATGCGCCTCAGCAAAGTATGGACCACCTTCTATCGCAACCACTGTACACTTTTTGTCTTTTTTTAATAGAATATTAGCAATCGAAATTAGTAAAATTCCCTTTAACCCCTGCAGCTAAGCAAAATTGCTTGTATTAACTCTAGGCTGACTCCTTAACCTCTTAACCTACACCTATAATAAAATAAAATTACTGGTGGTAGAGATTTGACGGCACAAATTTGTCACAAATTTCGACCGGGTTGGTACCACCGTGCAGTATTGCGAAAAACCCTTCATAGTAATTCAATTTCGGTTGGATTGCGTTCAGGGATCAGCAAATGCATAGGCGGGTAGAGGTGATGGTGGTCGCAGCACTAGTGGGACCAGTGGGTCTTGGCGTAGTCTAGTGAGGATGGTGCGGGGTGACGCGCCGGTCAGGGAGACCCGTAGAAACGGTGGTGCCGCTGGCCGCCCGCGGTATAGTACAGAGGCCCAACTGGGACTAACCACCCTGGAAGGCTGCCTCACCAGACCGCGCATAATCCCGGTATGGCTCGTCGTGAAGGTTGGTGACCGGAAGTGGGGGCCCGGCGACCATATTCGGGGGGGTACGGGGGTCCTTCCGTACGGCGTGTCGGCACACGTCATGCCTCATAATCATAGACAAAACCAATATCCCGCACTTTGTCACGCGGTGCTGCGACGACAATCACCTCTTTTTTTCACGCCCTTTTCTCCTTTTCATCATGGCAGCGCATATAAGAGTATTGGGCAACACAGCGGCTCTTCAAACTCCCACAAGCTCGCTATTTGAGGTGGAGTCCACTAACATCTGTGGACTCCATGCGAACCTCAACGCCGTCCACCAATACCTTGAGACGGCGAAACCAGATATGCTCTTTCTCACGGAGACACAAATAGGCCGCCCTGATGACACGACCTACTTGCTTTACCCCGGCTATGTTATCGAGGAAAATTTCCGTGCAAAAGCCGGGGTGTGCGTGTTTGTTAGGGCGGATGTTTGTTGTCGCCGTTTGCGCTGCCTTGAGGACCCATCCTTTTCAACCCTATGGGTACACGTAGACCATGGCTCTACGAGTCAGATCTATGTGTGCCTCTACCGTTCCCATACAGGAGATGCTGAGACAACTCGACTCTTTGAATATCTGAGTCAGGCGGCAGATGATGCGCAGGAACGGTTTCCGAACGCCGAAGTGGTATTTTTGGGGGACTTTAACGCCCACCACGAAACCTGGTTGGGCTCCGCCAAAACAGACCATGCGGGAAGAGCCGCCCATGCATTTGCTCTGGCGCATGGCCTGACCCAATTGGTACACGAGGTCACTAGAATACCAAGAAGGTCGGGCATAGCACCCTCTCTGCTAGACCTTCTGCTGACGAGTCACCCAGACCTGTACAGTGTTTCGGTACAAGCCGCTTTAGGCAATTCCGACCACTGTCTGGTCTGCTTCAAGGTGCCAATTATAGCGCCCTCACGACCCGTGCAGGGGAAGCGGCGTCTCTGGCACTACTCGTCAGCAGATTGGGATGGGCTGCGCAACTATTTTGCGTCCATCCCGTGGGTTGAACGCTGCTTTAAAGGTAAGAAACCCTCAGATTGTGCTACTGCTGTTGCCGGTGAGATCGGTCTGGGTATGGAATACTATATCCCGTACACTGATGTCACCGGTGCCCGAGGAGTGCGCCCTTGGTTCGGGCGCGAGTGTGCGAGGGCTGTTGATCAAAAGCAGTCCGCGTATCGCGCTTGGGTAAGGGCGCGTGCCACGCACGATCCCAATGTGGGCCACTTCAAGGCGGCGTACAACAGAGCCATAAAGGTCTGCAAGAGGGCTTACGTCAGAGCGGATGCCCTGCGCATTGCGCGGCTTGGTCAAGAGCTAGTGGCACATCCCACGGGCAGCCGTGGATACTGGCGACTGGCCAAAGCCGTGCAGGCCAACTTCTGTCAGCCTTCGCTGCCACCGCTGCGCTACCCTGATGGATCCCTGGCCCATGGACCGCAAGAGAAAGCCAATATGCTAGTAAATCTCTTTGCGGCCAATTCCCGAGTCGATGATTGCGGTATACAGCCGCCGACACTACCCAATGGTGACCACGTAATGCCTGAAATACGTATCAGGCAATGCGATGTTCGTGCGGTGCTTCAATCACTCGATGTCCGGAAAGCCAGTGGCCCGGATGGTATTCCAGCGGTGGTCTTACAAAAATGTGCAGCGGAGTTGTCTCCGATGCTTACGCGGCTGTACCGACTGTCCTACAGCTCGGGTACAGTGCCTTCGGCTTGGAAAGAGGCGAATGTACAGCCGATCCCCAAGAAGGGGGATCGCTCAGAGCCAGCCAACTATCGACCCATAGCCGTCACCTCAGTGCTGTGCAAGGTCTTCGAGCACATCATTAACAAACAGCTCATGCGTCACCTAGAGGATCACTCCTTAATTAATGACCGGCAATATGGCTTCAGGCCGAAACGGTCAACGGGTGATCTTCTAGCATACGTTACCCATCTTTGGGGTGAGGCTATGGACAAGCACGGCGAGTCACTGGCAATTAGTCTTGATATCGCCAAAGCTTTCGATAGAGTCTGGCACAAATCGCTTCTCTCCAAGCTACCAGCCTTTGGTCTGACTCCTAGACTGTGCAACTGGATTGCTAGTTTCCTGCGGGAGCGCCGTATCCGCGTCCTCTGTGATGGACGGGCTTCGGAGTTCTTGCAAATAAATGCTGGCGTACCGCAGGGGTCTGTATTATCTCCCGCTCTCTTTCTTCTGCATATCAACGACATGCTGTCCACCGGCAGCATACATTGCTATGCAGACGATAGCACCTTACACGGGAGTTATCACGGACAACCTGCGGCCAAACAGTCTGATATCGTGGAAAAAAGACAGCTTTTTGTCACTGAACTGGACCGGATCTTGAATCACATTTCTCAATGGGGCTCTGAGAACATGGTCGAGTTCAATGCCAAGAAGACGCAGGCTTGTGCGTTCACAGCAAAGGTATCTTCTTTCCTTCCCCTTCCCACTCTTCAGAGCACGCCACTGCCACTGCAGGACAATCCCGATATCCTAGGCATGGATATTCGCTGCAAACTGAATAACAGAAATTACATCGAGAGCATCATCAAAACAGCCTCGCGGAAACTCGGACTCCTAAACAAAGTGAGACGTTTTTTCGCGCCGGAGCAGCGGTGTCTTCTCTATAAGACACAAATTCGCTCCTGCGTGGAATACTGCTCGCATCTCTGGGATGGCTCCGCGAAATACCTACTAGATGCTCTCGACAGGTTGCAGCGACGCGCGGTCCGAATTATTGGGAACCCTGAGGTCACGAACACCCTCGAGCCTTTGCAGATGCGTAGAGATATTGCTTCCTTGGCTGTATTTTACCGTCTCTACCACGGTGAGTGTTCTGACGAGCTCTTCCAACTAATCCCACCATCTCCTTTCCTACATAGGACAACACGTGCAGGCCTTAGATGTCACCCTCACACTGTGCAGAATATACGAGCAAGAACCAAGCGGTTCGGAGACTCTTTTCTTTGCCGCACCACCAAGACCTGGAATTCATTACCGGCACACGTGTTTCCTTCTTCCTACAGTCCCGGGGCCTTTAAGCGGGGCGTGAAAAAGCATCTGATGAGGCCGCCAAGCTGGGTGCCACCATTGTAGCACTTAGTGTCTGTAATGGTGACCCTCTTTCCTGAGACTTTGCCTTTAGCTTACCATCAGGCGAGGTAGGTGAGGTCAAGCTGGCGTGTCCTATATAAAAAAAAATAATAATAATATAATTGAGGACCTAAATAAGGCGACTGAGGCGGCATTCAAAGTCACTTAATTTTGGGTTGGACTTGAATGAATATGAATAATACTCAAAATATAGATGAATAAAACTCAAAGGGCGTATTAAAACAAATCTTCACCTAAGGTATCCCGGGTCAACACAAAATAAGGCTATCTAAATGGTTTTTTATACAACTTAGGTAGCAGACAAGCACTCGGGCCACCTGATGGAAAGTGGTTACCGTAGGCTTTGGGCGTGTGCACCACCAGGGGACTCACACTCGTGCTGCTGACACTGTAAGAATTCTGTACCGTCAGTGTAGAAGACACAATCTGGACAAGCCTTTGGTCTTCCCACTGACAGCACAAAAACTCTTCGGTGAGCTCTGGCTACTCTACCCCCTAGATTTTATTACATTTTGAATAAAACCAATTTTACGTTGGTGTTTATTCAAAATTGTAGATTTCCTTCCTGCGGCGTATACAACTTCACCTTATTACAGGAACTTTAAAATATTCATGACAGTGAGTGCATAAGTACCACCTACAGTAGATACTTGTGCATGTAAAGATGTTTTGTAATACCCGACGCATCGGGCGAATCCTTACTGTGGGAATTAACATAAGACACGCGGGATCGATGTGGCGTGTTTACGAAAACCTTTCCGAGTTCAAAAGGGACATCGGAGGTACCAGCCGAGATTCGTGCATAGAGGCCGCAATCGTCGGCGCTCCCGGCTCCCGGGGGAAATATGTGGTCCATTATTTATTTAGTGTACACATTATAATAAGGAAAATTTCCTGCGTTTATAGCTGTGCTTGTTTGGACTTGTTTTGAGTTTGTTTTATGTATGTATGGTCTAATGTAAACAAAATGTTGTTTTTTTAATTAGCAAAAGGCAGCAGAAAAACAAAAAGTTCCACTTAACTATAAGAATGAACTGTCGCAAAATTAAAGATGTTTCTTGCTAGTTATCACTAGATATATAACTTTAGCTTCTAGAATCGCCTAATTGGTCACTGTTCACCGAATTTTTTTGGATGATTTCATTCATTCAGGAAACAAAAGCCAGCAGGCCAGTAGCAGACGGTGCGTTGGCTTCTAATGGAAGCTCAGTAAACATCGCTGATGTTATCACGGTCATCGTTGATGATGCTGACACGTCATATTCATATTTCAGGATTCTTTTGGTAGATTGGTAAAAAAAACATTTGGGGTTTTTAAGGGAATAGCATTGAGAGTATTTTTATAGCATTTGCAATTCAATTATAAACCTCAATTTATTAACTTGCACTTAATCGTACGCTGTCATTTGGTGTGAATTGTACATAATCAATTGAGTACATATCAGAACTACTTAAACTTTGTATTCTACGATGACAACGATTTATATGTATACTATTATTATATATAAACTATAAGATCAATCAATAAACAAATACCTTTGGATAAAGTTCGTGTTGAATAAATATTAAAATTAGAATACTTAGCCAAACAAAAATGTACATGTCAGTGCTATTTTCTATTTTATGCCAGTCCTGCAGAACTGCAATTTCCAAGGTAATCATAGACAATGACCTATTATTATGTAGATGAGTAGTTGCATTGAAATGGCATTGGACATTTTATGTACATATACTATCCGTACAGGTGTGCTGATCCCCACTTTAATATTTTGCAGGGCGTCAGTGAATAGGCCATAGTGTTGATGCAAAGCTGCCCTAAAGGTCACGATTACAATTTGAGCTTTCTATACTACACTAGTTCATGAATGTTTTCAGGCATTCTAATTCCTCTCTGGCAACCCCTAAGAGTCTATTTTAGGGATAAAAAGCCACCTATGTGATATTGCTGACTATAAATTGATTCCTGCACCAAATGTCAGCCAGATCTGATGAGCAGACAGAGCGTGATTGAGGAACAAACATCCAGATATCTTCACAGACGTTCACGTTTATAATATTAGTTAGATATGATATGTGTTCATACGTGAGTTACGTAATGCTGTCTTGCCATTTTTTATTGTAACTGACTCTGCACTGCTGAGCTATATGAAGTATTTTTTGCAGAACATTTACATACGAAAACTAAATTTGGTTTGTGTCCAACGATTGCAGATCGTTTACATACGCAAACAATTTTTGATTGCACGCAGTGATCACGCCTGGTACCACCTGGCACTCGCACGTAGTGTCAACAGTAGTGACAATGCAGCCATTGTATTTATAGCACCATCAACCTAATTAATTTCAATTTTATATTTTTGTATTTTTAATTTTATTTTATATATATAATTTTATTGTAATAATTTAATTTATTTCGTTTTAATTTCAATTTGTAATCCTGAATTGTTAAAATGTATTTTTTTTATTGTTGATAATTTAATCATTGTTTAATCTGTCTAATCTGTTCAATGTTCAAGTTGTGTACGTCAGTAATAGGGATGCATATTAGAAAAATTACCACAATCCAAATTATGAATCAGAAGTGTACAATATGTATTCTGTAGATGTACCATTTTAAATAAATAAATAAATAACCCTTTGCCATCAAACGGACCGTGAACATGTTTGCTACTAAAGTATAACACGTGAAAAAGCAGCAGATGAGACCGTCAAGCTGAGGTTCATCGTTGTAAAATTTTTGGTTTCTGCAATGATGACCCTCTTTCCTGAGACTTTGCCTTAACCTTACCACGAGGGTGAAGTGAAGGGTGAAGGGGTAAAGTGAAGGGTCCTATTTAAAAAAATCTCACTAATAGACATGCAACAAATAATTTCTTAACGTTACTTTGTACTAATTCATACTTCAGCATTTGAATGGGTTGATCTATCTTGGGCCACCAAAGTAGACTCTCACGTAATACTGGAGGAGCCTATCACCGTCAACCGGAAATTTTTCTCTTATACTCTAGTCTTATCTGACTCGAACTAATCCCCCCTCAGTCAATACCACCTTTGAGTTTCTACCAGTGTGCTGCATTTAATATATAGCCCCAGTCTACGTCACTGAATTTATATGAAATCAATAACAGTGTGTTGAATTCGTAGCGGGGTCGTAGCAAATCGTAGCACGTCTACGACGTCGCAGAGGCGCACATAAAACGGGATACGAATACAAAATAAGGTTTTGTTTGTGAAGCGCTCATTTTGTGAATACCAGTAATGGCCGCGGAATGTGAATATCAGCTTGGCAAATACTTCACATCGTCATAAATATATGTATATAAAAATTTCTCCTCTCTTTCTCAGCTCACATTTTTTATATGTGCGCATTCAAATACAACACGTTATTTTATGTGTGGTGTATTAATTCTAGTATCTTTTCAAAAAGTGGTGGCCAAGGTTTTAAGTTGCCAGATTCTTTTTTCGCAGGGTTTACCTATTGCTCGCCGTAATAGCTGCGGTAACCTTCATGAAGGACTGGCTAGATGCCCACACGTTAGCCTCCCGTACCCACTGACGCAGGTGATTACCGGAAATGGGTGCTTCGGACCTTACCTGGATCTAAAAGAAGTCAACGCCCGAGCGCCATCACTGTGATGTGAGCGAGGACATTAGAAATTGCGTCGCTTACAATATTAATTTCACGGTTTAATAAAGTAAAAATTTGTGAACAAAACAAAATGTGGTAATAATTGTGCACTGGATACACGCATCACTGGTTCTTCTAATGGGGTATTTTAATTGGAGAGGTACTCAAGGTGAGTGCCGTGAAGTACCGAGTGTAATGGACTCGTCCGAACCAATTATGACGGAAGATTATTTTTTGTGGGTCTGAGATGTTGAAGTTTGATTCAAAACTTTTTTGACTGATTGTTCTGATATAGGGTACACACCTTTCGTTCGGACCATAATATAATTTAAATCAATAAAACAGTTTGAATCGCTCTTAATACCGTAGTATTGTGATCATTTTGACACTTTGCAGTCAAGACCATTCTGATGCTGACTGTACATAAAATTCATAATATATCCTAAACACGTCTAATTTCATATTGATATTTGTTTCCGCCTCGGGGCACATCAAATCCACGAAACGACCCACTAAATGGATATTTGTTAGAATGTAAGGCGTGTCTACGTGGCATGTTCTTAAGTTTTAGAAATTGTCGTTATAAATAAGTTCACTATAACGTCATGCGTGTATCCGCATACGTCGATACCACGCGCAGACTGTCTTCGCCACCCCCACACAACGTACCGGTAATGCGCGCGCTGTAATTGCCGCAGTGCTATCGTCAATTTGCCTTCGTGCACAGCTCATGACGCAATTTATGAAATTGACATTGAAAATATTCAGAGCCCTATTTAAATAACTACCCTTACGTAAGCGGTGATGTAACTGTGGCATAATGTGGCACTGTGTGGCACGCTGTGGCGCGGGCCGTGTTCACGATGCGGAAGCTATTTCTGTGTAAAATGACGTTGATATAGCGGTTGAAGGGGAACCGTTGTCATGGTGACAAGTGCTGTGATGTGTTGACACTCAAGCAATTATTCACTTGTTTTGTGAATAAATTAATGTTAATTGTGTTTTAATTTTAATTTACATTTTTACAAATAACTAGCTTTTGCCTGCGGCTCCGCCCGCGTGGATGTCGGTTCCCAGGGTGGACAACCCTTGTCACTAAGGGATATGAAAAATAGATGTTGGCCGATTCTCAGACCTACTCAATATGCTCACAAAATTTCATGAGAATCGGTCAAGCCGTTTCGGAGGAGTACGGGATCGAACATTGTGACACGAGAATTTTATAAGAAAATAAACAATTCAAATAAAACTAAAATAACTATTATATAACTTATAGCTAAAAATAATTAAAACGCATCATAGAAACTGTAAATGCTTGGCAAATGACTTGTCCAACTGCCGCCATGCCCGCCAACCCATCTTCCCAAAGGCAATGGGATGAGTCGCTCAGTATTGGTGTTAAAAACATTTAATCAGTACAGCTACCAGCGCTGCTGAGTGCACTCGCCTATTGGATGTGGGTGATTGGGAATCTGGTGTATGGCACGACCTTCCACATTGCGACTTGCCTACGTTTGGGTGCACCGTGTGTTTCTCCGCATCGGTGTCTCTGTGGAGAAGCTGTCGATAGCCTTGGACATCACAGATTGTCTTGCAGCAGGAGCGCAGGCCGCATGTCCCGACATGCAAACATTAACGACATTATCCGTCGAGCTCTTGTCACCGCCGGCGTGCCAGCTATACCTGAACCTGTTGGCTTGGCACGCGACGATGGTAAGAGACTGGACGGTATGTCGTTGATGCCTTGGAAGATGGGTAGGCCTTTGGTGTAGCGTTCCCTGAAGACAAGCAGCATTACCACGTAGTATAAGAATGCTTATTTTCTGAACTATTCAGCCTTCTGGTCACGGGAAGCGCCAACCATTCGCTTCACAATCTCTCTGAAAAGAGTGGGGGCGCTCGGACCCCACGGCATAAACGTTTCAACTCCAAACGTCACAAATTCATAATCTTCGATGAGATTGGTGTATTTGCGCCGCTTGAGAGCCTCTGCAGAATGTTAATTTGAGTGATCTAGATTTGACATAGTTTATTAATTAATAGAGAATAGTAAAACAGCAGAAACAATTCACCCGCTCTTCTAGTCTCCTTTTCATTGAGGTATATTTACGCTCACATATAGTCAATTATATGACAATAGCACAACAATATGACATACTTGTTACTTCTCATAACAAGTTCCCATAGAACGTACCGTTTTGACGTTTAATAAAAGAATCTGATTCAACGTGCCAGTCAACTACCCTATTGTTAGTTTTGTCCGACAAGTTGACAATACACAAATTGTGACTGTTCATCTTTATAAATCCCGTCCGGGTCGCTGTGGAGCCCTTTGACAGCTCGTCCTTCGGATACATGACAGTTGCGAAATGGTGGCTTTTACAATAGTCGGAAAGAAAAATATCAAAGTTGATAACAGTAACAGAAGTTCAATCTTATTGTACCTACTGTTGGACAAAGCGTAGCTACTGTATTATGTTTATGTAGCAATAGTTATAGATGAGACTAGAAAATTTCCATCACGAGCTTGGCTGCTGAAAGTTACATACATACATATAAAGACGTCTTTCCCCGGAGGGTTAAGCAGAGGTGGATTAACACCCACATTTCACACTCATTGACATTCGGTCCCACGTAATAGGGGGTATTATTATTGACTCGAACCATGCATCTAAGGCTAAGGCTGGGCTATATATATATATCTGTCTGGTGTTAAACTCCTTCCTCTCCTAGACTATGCTGATGTCACCTTTCTGGATGCAACTGAAGAACTCTGGAACAAGATGGAGTGACTGCAAAATTTATGTATTCGTTTTATTTTCGGCCTACGTAAGTACGATCACGTTTCGGAGTTCCGAAGGCACCTGAAATGGTTACCAATTCGGCGGCGTCGAGATGTTCACATTCTTCCCCTTCTCTTTTCTATTCTTCACAACCCTCATTCTCCTTCATATCTTCGTGAGCGTTTTGAGTTCCTTGTCCCCAGGGGTAAGCCCTGTCGCACTTCGTCTTCTCTTTTACTTCGAACTCCCTCGCATAGTTCGACTTGCTACGACAATTCCTTCACAGTTTCCGCAGTACGACTGTGGAATTCTCTTCCTCACTCCATACGCGATAGTCCTTCTCTGTATATTTTTAAAAGACGTATAAGAGATTACTTTCTCTATCAACTATAGCAGACATACATAATATGTATTTGTATGTATGTATGTATGTTTATTTATGTATGTATGTAGGGATGTATGTATGTAGGTATGTATGTATGTAGGTATGTATGTATATATGTATATATGTATGTATGTACGTATGTATGAGTATGTGTATATTTGTGCCTATTGTCGGGGGTATACACATTTATTAATTTTATACATATATTAATTCTACACTTGTGCACTTTTTGACATTCCCCCCGCGCCTCTTCAGCGGGTTAGACGTACACACTGTGCTCGTTACTTCTATAAATTCTTAAGTCGGTGATTCTTAAGTTAATTGCATTTATTTACCATCGTTAGAATTCTAATTACCAACACTACCAGTCTGTGAAATAGTTGAAACAGTGCTTACAATATTCTGTGGTGTAATAACAAAAAACATTAAAAAGTTGTTTCGTCCATTGCAAACACAAGTGATTAATCATCGTACCTGTGGCTCATCCCTTTGGTGCATCGAAACACAAATTACCTTATATGGTCATAAACTTGGAGATGCGAATCTAATTCACCTACTGTCTCAAGATACATACAAATTCAACGTATCTAACGATCCCCTATTTTGACTACATACTTAGTTGTTTTCGTGGCGTGGACGGTATACACTACGACTGGCAAGCACAGAGGCTCAGGTTCAAACCCTTCCCACGATAAATTTTTGTTTTTGCTTTTTAACATTTTTTCTTTTTGTATTTGTGGGAAATTTTTGCCACTTATTTTACGTGTTTTTGGTGATCATAGAATTTGATTGAAAATATTCAAAAAAAAAAAAATAATAATTTCAATATGCCTCAAGTTACTAGATCTCCGCCCGCCCTTACTACTACAGATGAACATTCCAAATTCCAAGCTACTTATGACAACAATCCTTCCTCCGAAACCGACACCACCGTGATGGAAAGAAGTAAAAAGACTGTCAGGACGCCTCCCAATTTCGTACTGACGCGCAAAAGAACTTGGGTTGAGAGTGATGACTTAATCTATGATCAGCTGGAAGAGTTTAAGCTTGAAATGCGGCAAATGCTGAATATCTTCGCAGATCAACACAGGAAAGAGGTTCAGCAGATTAATATTACCCTAAAAGAAATTCAGCAGTCCAACGTAAGCATTGAACACTCTATTGCTTTTTTAGCCGGGCAGAACGAGGAGTTACAAAGTAAAATTAAGTTGTTAGAGGGTCAGTCCAAGGAAGACAAAAATCGTATTTCTGTGCTTGAAACAAAAATCGAGGACCTGCAGATAAACAACCGCAAATCTAATTTTGAATTGAAGAATGTACCCAGGCAAAATAATGAAGTCAAGGAGGACCTCGTTAAGATGGTTATGTGTCTGACACGTAACTTGGACTGCAAACTGCTGAAATCTGATATAAGGGATATTTATAGACCTCGTGGCAAGGACAAAGACCTGAGAAACTCGCCAATAATTGTGGAAACCGGGTCCACTCTGATGAAGGCAGAGGTTTTGAGCTCGAGCAAGACATTTTACACAAAGCATAAGACAAGACTCACCTGTAAACACCTTGGCCTAACTACTAATGAGGATACTCCCATTTACCTGTCAGAACATTTGACTCAAAGGGGGTCTTGATTACACTTCCTCGCCCGTGACTTAACTCGATCTGGTCTCTATAAGTATTGCTGGACAGCCTATGGGAAGGTGTCCGTTAGAAAGGACGACCAATCTCCGCTTATTACGATCACAAGCGAAGATCAAATCCACCAGCTGAAACTTCAAAAATGACTAGATGAATTTCTAATTAACGCTGAATTAGCG
The DNA here is from genome assembly GCA_963662185.1 of Eilema griseolum. Taxonomy (NCBI): domain Eukaryota; kingdom Metazoa; phylum Arthropoda; class Insecta; order Lepidoptera; family Erebidae; genus Eilema; species Eilema griseolum. Next base: position 465,956 of record OY759246.1, read on the forward strand.
CGATTGTCTTTTTCACATCTAAATACACGTAATCAATTTATATATTGCATGACTTGCTTGCCTATAGTATTTAAGTTTTTAAGTGTTTTACCTTTACCTATGAGAATAATTATATCTCTTTGTTATAAAACTTCTATGTACTTCTATGTCCACAAATACCGCAATACCCTCACACATGTTTCCTTCCTCAACTCAATCACAACCCTCACTCAAACACACTCTTACATTCCTACCATACACTTCTTTCAACATTCTCGAACCACTTTTTTAAGATTAAGTACTTATGTTAATACACCCAACACCCAACTACTATTTTCGTTCATCCAACTATATTGTGCCAATGATGTAACTCTGGTCAGACTATCTCTAGGGATTTTTAACCCATTTCCTTTATGCTACACATCTTTGTCCTGCGTCTCCTATTTAGAACAGGTAGACTATTGTGGGGTAAAATATTGTATACGTGATGTTTGCCACTTTTGGATTATTGCAAATAAAATTCGCGGCAGTTAATGGCTTATTGACTGACCTGACTGACATCACTTTCTGTGAGGCCACTCAGTGCAGTGTCGAGGGATGTTCTGAGCTGCTGTCTGTATCTGGCTCCTCTATCACTTTATTGTCGCAAAATATTCGTAGCATTAACGCTAACTTCTCTAGTCTACAATCCCTAATTCAAAGAATTGACAATTACCCTGACATTATTATCCTAACTGAATGCAGACTGTCTCAGAACCCTATTGTTCCTGTATTGGATGGATATAACTCTTATTTAACTGTAATCACACATAATCAGAACGATGGTGTGGGGTGGTATATATTAAAGCAACGTTATCTCATGTGACGGTCTCTGAACCGGTTTTACTGGACTCAAGCTGTCTGTTGGTTACTGTGGGAGCGGATTTAGCTGTTAATGGTGTTTACAGGCCATTCGCTTTCAGAGACCCCTCTAGATTTATACAATCTCTGGACGACCTTTTGCATAGGGTTAAGCATTTTGGTAATTTGGTTCTTGCAGGTGATATTAATATTGACATTGCTGATGGCCAACTGGACGCACACTCGCTTGACTATATGGATGTCTTGGCCCAACATGGACTTTTCCTTGGTCATACGTTTCTGACACATGACTGCCTGACGTGCCTTGATCATTTTAACTTGAAGTCCAAACTACCTGTACGTATTCTTGTGGTAGAATCAACGGTCACCGATCACTTCACAGTTGTGGGCGTGCTGTCCATGAAGGGGAAGAAATCTATTCCTCGATCCACAATCACAAAAATTGACGAAGACAAACTGTCCCAAGATTTACTCACCATTGGTTTCGAGTCTGTCTACACAGCCGATGATCCCAATCATGCAGTGAAGCACCTATATGAGCCTATTCTTCATGCTATCTCTGCAAATAGCAAAACTTTAAAATTATCACGAAGGAAGAGACCTATAAAGCCATGGATAATCCCAGGTTTATTGCGTAGTATGCGTCATAGAGACAATCTTTATAGACAAATGAAGAAAGATCCAACAAACGATATAGTGAAACTCTCCTATAAGCGATATCGTAATTTCTGTGTTAACCTTCTGCGAAAAACCAGAAATGCTTTTGAGAAGCTTGAGTTTCAAAAAGCTGGCAATAATTCCAAGCAGGTTTGGCAAGTTGTCCGATCAGTTACGAATACCACCAAATCAAGGTCCCCGGCTGATAGTCTATTGGGCCTGCAAAAGGACGGACAGTTGTGTGTCGAGGAGGTGAATACCTATTTTGCCAATATTGGCAGGCAACTGGTCGAGAGGATTCACCGCAGTGATCCTGCGCTTATGAGCCTTGCGATCAGTCAATCTTGTCCAACTACTAACTCTTTTGTCCTGCTTGATACTGACGTATCCGAGGTCGAAAATGTCATCATGTCATTAAAAAACGACAGTGCGTCGGGCTGGGACGGTATCTCCTCGGCGTTCTTGAAGAAGCACAGGACCGTTATTGTTCCCCCACTTACTTACATATTTAATCTATGTCTTCACACGGGTGTTTTTCCTGCGGCTTTTAAGAGGGCCATTATCCATCCAGTCTTCAAATCGGGTGATCGTAATCTTGTTGAGAATTACAGACTGATATCCGTTCTCCCTGCAATGTCCAAGGTGCTTGAGAAGATTATTAACCTCAGGCTTACCAAGTACTTGGAATCTAGTAATCTCCTATCTGCGAATCAATATGGGTTTAGGAAGGATTTATCCACCGCCGATGCTGTTCACAACTTGGTAGGACACATAGTTGGGAAGTTGGACAACAAGCAGAAATGTGTGGCACTCTTCCTGGATCTTGCAAAGGCGTTCGATACGGTTTCGGTTCCGCTTTTGCTATCTAAGCTTGAGGTCATGGGTGTGAGGGGGAGGCAACTGTCATTGTTCCAGAGTTACCTAACTGGTAGAACTCAGTACGTAAAGATTGGCGCGTACGTCAGCTCTGAAATTCCCATTGAGCATGGTGTCCCGCAAGGGAGTATTCTGGGTCCAAGCCTCTTCTTAACTTACGTGAACGATCTCTGCAAACTTGGACTGGACAACGGCCAAATATTTGCTTATGCAGACGATACGGCTCTTCTTTTCTCTTCTGATTCCTGGACTGACACGTATGATCTAGCTCAAAATGGATTTAATACCGTTAACCAGTGATTGAGAGAAAACCTTTTAACCCTAAACGCGACCAAAACTAAGGTTATCAATTTCTCAATCCGAAAAGCTGACATACCCTCGGATAACCTTTTACAGATCACCGTTCGGCCGATTGACAGTCTGTCCTTGGCTGTACCCTACTGTCGCATTGAGAGGGTGTCTTCCATCAAATACCTGGGGATTGTTCTTGACCAAAGCTTAACCTTTAAACCGCACGATGACTGCTTGGCGAGTCGAGTTCGTAAACTCATTTATATCTTTCGACAATTGCGCTACTCTGCTGACTCCAATGTTATGAGGTTGGTTTATACTGCGATCTGCCAATCTATCTTATGTTACTGCATCACGACGTGGGGTGGCACCAATAAAACTCATTTTCTTGTATTGGAACGTGCTCAGAGGGCTGTTTTAAAGGTTTGCTGTTTTAAGCCTCGCCTGTGTCCTACAGCTGAGCTTTATGAATTCTGGCAGGTGCTGACTGTCAGACAGCTTTTTGTACTGGCTACTGTTGTGAAGCAGCACTCTTTGACAGAGTTTAGGGTAGACTATTCCCGTCGTAATCATCTCGTGGCGGTATCCGCTAGGGTCAGGACATGTTTCAGCCAAAGATTTTTCCATTTCCTGGGACCATATCTTTATAACAAACTTCATAAGCTATTATGTCTCTATCCTCAAAATATTTATAGGTGTAAAGCTGCTCTTCATGAATGGCTTCTCTATCAAACATACCATGACACAGAAGAATTGCTAAAAGTCTTGAGATGAATGTCCACTCCTGTTTCCATGCGACCATCCTCACCCACACAACACGCACACACACACACACACACACTCACCCACACACACACACACACACTCACACACACACACACTCACACACACTCACACACACACACAACACAACACACTCAACTCACTCACTTTTTATATTGTTATTTCTTAGATTTTAGTTTTGTGTAAGAACGTAAACCGATTACCTGTACTTTTGCTTTTTGAGCACTGTTATGTACAGTTATTGTGTTATTCGTGGAATCCTGGTGTCCAGTAATACAGGTAATTTATTTACCTACCACAGGCACCAGCAATCCACAGCCATATTTTGCCTATCACCTGTACTGTGATTTCTCTAAATTTGTAAATATTTGGTTGTTGGTTGAAAATAAATCATTATTATTATTATTATTATTATATATTATAAATAAAATAAAAATCCAGCCCTATCCCTTAGTCGCTTTTTACCATGGGGTGGTCCAAATTCTACTCTGCCGGGAACCATGCGTCTTCTGCCGGGAACCGCGAGGCTAAAAAGCTGAAAGGTAACCTAAATTGAACTTCAAGCTAAGAGTAAGTTATAAAATAATATCATTTAAATCGCTAAGGGAACCGTAAAAAGCACTTTAATTTCAATTGTATTGTCTAACTTAATAACACCACCGAGAATAAAGTCTTTATTGGCGGCAAGAGGCCAGTTTCGCATTACCATAACTTGGAACACAAAACCTTTACCATCAAACCTTAGGTATTGAGAGACGTGAGGTATCAATTGTGCCGTTTACCTAGACAGCTAAAACTATCTAGGGATTCATGTGTCAACCATCCCAGCTCGGGACGCCAATAAACGTAAGAAAGTTGAGAGAGTGTGGTATGTATTAGTGACAGTTTTCTTCCCTCATGAGCGCCGGCCTGGGGGTGACAGGTGGAGCCGCCTGTCACCCTGGCAGAAGCAGGCCGCGACGGTGGCGCGTGTGGCGCGCCTCCCCGTTTCCGGGGACGAGTTGGGGACTCTGTAGTCCACACACCCGAGAAGAGGGCCAGATCGTGAGAGATGGCCCTGGGTCGGCCGGGGTGCGAGGGATATGCCTGTCAACCTCACCTTCGGCAACCAAAGCGACCCACAGGCGGCGTGCGTTTTAGTCGGTTCGAGTCCGACATAACCTCCTCCACCGGCTCCGGTGGGGAGGTATCCGTGGGGATTTTGCTCACGTTAAAAAAAAAAACGTGATAGTTTTCTTCTTCGATATAAATACAAACCTTTGACCTTTACTTGTACTATTAGATATTGCATCTTATCTAGAACTCTTAGAAGTGTCCTGGAAGTTTAATCCCCATGCGATTATTTCAATAAGCGATAAACGACTGCAGATATTTTTTGCGTGATTCACGGCAGCGTAGAATTTGGACCACCACATCTCTTTCAATGCGGTGCCGTACAAGGCTAATAAGGGATAGAGCTGTTTAACATCAAACAGATATATACAGCCGAGACTCAGCCACTGATGCACGGCTCGAGTCAACAATAGTGCCCGGAAGATGGCAATAGGCTCACCCCCTATTACGTGGGACCGAATTTAATGATTAGTGAAATGTGGGTGTTAATTCATCTCTGTCTAACTCTCCAGGGATAAAGACGTGATTAAGTTTATGTATGTGTGCATGTGTATTTTTTGATTGCCTAAACATAAAAGTTTAATTTTTTCACAGTTTCAAGTTGCTATTCAAAGAATTTAATGTTAATTTTAGTTTCTTACCTCCGTGCGTACGCGAGATAGAGTCTAGACAGTTGAACAGATTGACAAACAGATGAATAACAAAGTGATTTCCTTTTGAGGTACGGAACCTTAAAAGGGTGCTAGGGGTCGCTGTATTCGTCTAGATTTTACCATGTATTTGTAAAGTAACTACTCTCCCTTATTGATGTTTGCGTTACACTCGAGCTCGACTAGTGAGGTCTATCGGCTTTGCTTACTTAGGGCTAAAGTAAAAATAGACGTTTAGTGTTTCAAACTTAAGAGTAATAAAAGTTTAACAATAATGGAATAATAGAATGTAATGAATTGAATATAGTTAGTTTATTCTTTATAGTTATTGAATATTGCCTTTTGTGATTTTGTTGATGTACAATAAAGAGATATATTATTACTGTAAACTGATATTTTATTTATCAGAGAGATTTCTGCATCCTGTGATACAGTTTTTAACCAGAACAGGATGCAGGAGATCTTTTCCACTGCTAAACCTGTATACTTAAGTTAAACAGTGGAAAGCGAATTGTAACACATTTCATAAGAGTAATAAATAAATAAAATAAAATTAAGATAATTATAAGACGATAGCAGTATCCAAATTCTTTGGTATTGATACCAGAAATGACTCTGAGGGTAAAATATTATTTATTTGTGACTTACGCAAAAATACAGCTCGATTACGATAGAAAAAATTGAATCAAATCAGGAGGGATTCGAACCCGCGATCTTTTCCTTACAGAGGGACTGCCCTGACCACTGAGCCGAAAACTGATTCTTTTATACTAAATTAATTTAACATTTCATTAAAAATAATACAGCTGTTAGAGTCTACAAGACTATTTCTAAGAAATTAAGTCATTTACCTTAATAATGTCTAATATTTCTATTTCGAAGAGCATATTGAAAAGTGAATATATTATATTTTTAATTTTTATTCTTTAAAAGCTATACAAACGATAATTGTTTCTGCAAATAGCTTCTAAAATTGATTTAGGACTATTCAATACTATTTTGTACATGCACCACTGTTCTGTAAGTACAGTAGATACACATAGGTAAGTATTACCCAGCGCATTTCAAGGGCTTGATATTGCCCAAATGGGATTGCCAAACTGCGTTGATCTCATTAGGCGGCTAGCTCTGCCTCGTTCGCTATGCAGATGATGGCTTTGAGCCACCCCTTTACAGCTCCACCCCTCCAGACCACCCCTCGGAACGGTCTTGTGGGGTAGACTGATACGGTGTAACGAAGTTTAGAACTCAGAATTTTAGATTAGATTATTAACTACACGATATTTTCAACGAGTGTCAGATCAATGGCTCAATTCTGCTATTTTGTGTCATAATATTGGCGTCTAGAATTAAATGATATTTTTTAAACGTGTCAGTGGAATAACAATGGCTTTTTAGGACAAAAAATAGCAGAATTGAAAACCAGTTTGCTCGAGGGATACTCGTCGTACGTACGCTTAGTGGTTAAATAATTGCCCTTAGATCGAAAGATACCGGGTTCGAAAACCATTACACAACTGACATGAACTCACTCCTAACACAAGCAGTTAAGCCTAGCTGGAGGGGTAAGAGGGAATATTAGTAATTTTTGTACTAATGTTATTTTTTATTTAAAAGTGATGTAGAAATCTATGTATTTTATGCGATGATGGTAGTTTGAATGATACATTATTCGCCTCTCTTACATATACCTAAACTATACAGAGTATACAAAAAATACCCAAAGAATATTTTATCCTGAACCGTTCCACAATTGACGGTATGTCAGGAACAAACATTGTATTGATTTTCCGTTCAAAGTAGATAAATTATTCAGAAAATCACGTTCAGTTAACATGTGCACGAGATCTGAGCCTGTCATGTTTTGAAGCTGTCGCGGGCGAGGACCTCCCACACGGCGTGACCACGTTTTACCGCAAAAGATGAATTAATATAACTGGTTCTACTGAGTCCTGGTAGGAAGAGTTGACCAAAAAGTGCGAGCTTAATGTTGCGCACTGGGAACCACTGGATTTTCTCGCTGAGAGTGGGATGATGTACTTATTTCCCATCATTATTTTCCATATAAGTGAACTTATTAGCGTTCTCATTAATACCTACAGCTAAGTTAAACTACTTGTGTTAGGAGTAAGTTATGTCAGCAGCTAGAACTCATGATCCGTCGATCGCACGTTCAATACAATGTTTCGAACCAAGACTCCAATGTCAGGGTGTAAAAGAAAAACTTTGCAAAGTGAACGAGCTCAAGGCTGAAGTTAAATTAAAGTTTAACAAATATCACACTTTGTAATGTTAGTTCAAAGAGCCTAAGCTGGTTGCTGGTCAGCACTGTCATGTTTTACGTGTGTACTACGGTAATATTCTCTCGTCACATCCTACGGTTCCATGTGATACTGGGTGCAGCTAGGCTGTTAATTACTTGGCCCAGACTAGCCGGCGCTTAAATTCGCTTGCAGTCTAGCCTGGGGCTTAAGCGCCCACTTCACTGAAGTGTGTGATGAAATGCGGATTTGTGTATCAGACAACTTAAGATGTACAGTAACTTTAGATTATACCCAGTCCTTTTCTACGTGCGCAAAATTTAATTCTATTTTAGCATTTTTCCGCTATTTTTAAACCACTTAGGTGGCATACGAGCATCTGGCCCACCTGATGGAAAGTAGTTACCGTGGCCTATGGACGTTGGCAACACCAGGGGAGTCACACTCGTACTGCCGACCCTGTAAGCTCAGAGAGATTATGTGTCATCAGTAAAGAAAACAATACAAAGCAGGTAAGCTTTTAGTCTTCCCACTTGGTGATCGAGTTTAAAAATATAAACTGATTTTCGTATTTATAAAATTAGTCTTAATAATATTTTAATAATGTTTCCAGTGGCGAAGCGGTACCGTGTCAATGAGATCTTGGCTTCGATAAAAACTTCCTAACACGACGTTGCTACACCTATATGCTTTAACCATTTGAATATGATTTATACAACACATCAATATTAATACTTTAAAATATTTGTTGAATAATGTTTATCCAACAAATATGCTTGATAATTCAGTAGGCAGTCTATTAAAAACCTTGACAGCTGGTAAACCTGAGCAATGCTGTACAACATTAAGCTTAGATATTTTTTTTTTTTTTTTTTTTTATATAGGACACGTCAATTGGACTTCGCCTTGCCTGATGGTAAGCTGAAGGCAAAGTCCCAGAAAAGAGGGTCACCATTACTTACACTTACCGTGTGACAATGGTGACACTCAGCTTGACGGCCTTATCATATGCTTTTTCACGCCTCGCTTAAAGGACCCGGGACTGTAGGAAGAAGGAAACACGTGAGCTGGTAATGAATTCCAGGCCTTAATGGTGCGACAGAGGAAAGAGTCTCCGAACCGCTTGGTTCTTGATCGGATGTTTTACACCGTGTGCGGATGACATCTAAGACCTGCACGCGTTGTCCTGTGTAGGAAAGGAGAGGGTGGGACTAATTGGAAGAGCTCATCAGAATACTCCCCATGGTACAGACGGTAAAATACAGCCATGGACGCAACATCTCTACGCAGCTGTAAAGGTTCTAGGGTGTTCGTGATCTCGGGATTCCCAATGATGCGGACCGCACGTCGCTGCAACCTGTCGAGAGCATCTAGTAAGTACTTTGCTGAACCATCCCAGAGATGCGAGCAGTACTCCACACAGGAGCGAATTTGTGTCTTGCATAGAAGACACCGCTGCTCCGGCGTGAAAAATCGTCTCACTCTGTTCAGGACTCCGAGTTTTCGTGAGGCTGTTTTGATTATGCTTTCGATGTAGTTTTTGTTATTCAGGTTGCAGCGAACATCCATACCTAGGATATTGAGATTGTCCTGCAGTGGCAGTGGCGTGCTCTGAAGAGTGGGAAGGGGAAGGAAAGAAGATACTTTTGCTGTAAACGCACATGCCTGCGTCTTCTTGGCATTGAACTCAACCAGGTTCTCAGAGCCCCATTGAGAAATGTGATTCAGGATCCCGTCAAGCTCAGTGACAAGAAGCTGCCTTTTCTCTGCGATATCTGACTGCTTGGCCGCAGGATGTCCATGATAACTCCCATGTAATGTGCTATCGTCTGCATAACAATGAACATTGCCGGTAGACAGCATGTCGTTGATATGCAGAAGAAAGAGAGTGGGTGATAAGACGGACCCCTGGGGCACGCCAGCATTAACCTGCAGAAACTCCGAAGCTCGTCCGTCACAAAGGACGCGAATACGGCGCCCCTGCAGGAAGCTAGCAACCCAGTTGCACAGCCTAGAAGGCAGACCAAAGGCAGGTAGCTTGGAAAGAAGCGATTTGTGCCAGACTCTATCGAAAGCTTTGGCGATGTCAAGACTAATTGCCAGTGACTCGCCGTGCTTGTCCATAGCCTCACCCCAAAGATGGGTAACGTATGCCAGAAGATCACCCGTTGACCGTTTCGGTCTGAAGCCATATTGCCGGTCATTAATTAAGGAGTGATCCTCTAGGTGCCGCATGAGCTGTTTGTTAATTATGTGCTCGAACACTTTGCACAGCACTGAGGTGACGGCTATGGGTCGATAGTTGGCTGGCTCCGAGCGATTCCCCTTCTTGGGAATCGGCTGAACATTCGCCTCTTTCCAAGGCAAAGGCACTGTACCCGAACTGTAGGATAGCCGGTACAGGCGCGTAAGCATTGGAGACAACTCCGCCGCACATTTTTTCAAAACTACCGCTGGAATACCATCCGGACCACTGGCTTTCCGGACATCGAGTGATTGCAGCACTGCACGGACATCGCGTTGCCTGATATGGATATCAGGCATCGCGTGGTCACTGTCGGGTAGTGTTGGTGGCTGCGTACCACAATCATCGATAATAATAATTATAATATTTTGTGTGATTTTTAACTCTTATTTCCTTTCGGTATTTGATTCATATTTATCTAAATTATTTATAGGTTGGTCAATAACAATAAAATATATAAACAACAATCAAATATACAAAATACACAAACGGTTCGTGGCAGCGTGCGCAAGTGAAATCCCAGTCGTACCATTGTGTAGTTTCACTTGTCAAAATAAGATAAGAGTCTCACAGAACTATAATAATAATACCCCAGTAGGACGATTGCCTTGTTCCATATGTTATTTTAGTATTTTCGACCTTCATGATTCATATATCTAATATGTGCGACCTCTTACTTAATTCCTATTCCGTGAATAAAATATGTAATGTTCTACAATCATGAACTAAGTTACAGTCAATCATTTTACTTTTGATTGCTCCTTTAATAGCTGTCACGAACATGTTACAAGAATGTCCCGTATAAAATATTTGTGTGTTTCAATAATTTATATCAGGAACAACGGTCACGGCCTCGGCGGAACACGTGGGTCGATGTACCGGCGCGGGCATAGGCAGACCAATTTGATTACTGACTAATTACACATTATTAAAAAATTATGTATGACGATTAAATCATGAAACTTACTTTTGCCGACGTTCGGATGAGTTGAAGCACGAGTTGATTGGCTTGCAACCGTCGAGAGGTGTGCGGGAAACATTTTGTGTGCGCCCACCGTCCATTACTTTTATAATGAATGGTAAGACGAACAGGATTTGTTAGTACGGTTGGTTGGCGCTGATTTCTGAAACTACATCATAATTATTATGATACGTCATTCGAACCTGTAGTTCCTGAAATTAGCGCGTTCTATCAACCAAACAAATAAATCCTTCAACTTTATAATATTTGTATAGAAAACTATTCAATTCATAAATAAGCAGTTCATACGTTTTAACTAAGTATTTAAATCTTATATTACATTATTATTAAAACATTTGCAGTACATGTTACAGTAAGCAGCTACTAAGTATTAAACTTGGTGTTCCAATAGCGATACATAAAAATGTTTGGACTCTCGTTCTGAAGGTCCTGATTTGTCGATAAGCGATAGAGCAGATCCCGCGGGATTAGCCCCGAGCCCCGGGCTCTGGAGCTACCCACATTAGACCGCACTTATCGCCTCCGCCATCGCCTGTACGCGGCTATGAGGGTTTAACTACGTCATGTCTCAATACCGACTTTAGGGTTACCAGACAAGAATATAATCATATTAATATTATAGATTTTAAAGTTAGTAAATATGTTTGTATATCACGTTGTAACGCCCGAATGGATCTGACTGAACTTTGGCTCAGGGATAGATTACAGTCTAGAATAAAGCATACGCTAAGCTTTTTATTCCGATAATAAGTTCCTATTGGTTATGGGAACAGGATCATGATGCTACAGCTGCGGGTAATACCTAGTATTTTATAGGCCTTACGCCATCTACGAACAATAGAAAAAATCTTTATCTTTGGCATGTTCCCGACACAACTGTAAATAGCGGCTCTTCAATACGGATCACTGAAATACTTCCTTTGTGCCACAGATATATCACATTCTGTTGCCGTACCTACAGATGCAATATGAATTCTTGTTAAAAATAAATCCAATAATGCCCTATTCGATCCCGGAGATCGAACTTATCGTATAGCCAGTTTAATCGTAAGTTTGTTGTGTCTGTGTGTTCGTTCTTTTTGTGTTGATACATAATGCATCTAATTGAACTTAAGGAATGCCACTGTCGACACTCATTTCTTTTGTTTCTTCATTATGTCGTTTATTTTTTGATACAAATTCCGAAGCGTATATTTAAAATGTTTCGATTTTAACATTAGGTACACTGCTAATAGCTCATAATTGATTAAAGGGATAGCAGACAAATATAAAGATGAAAAGTTTTATACGATATATATAAGGTCAGGCAAAAGTATTTTCAGATATATTTTTTATTTATTTATAATATGTAGGTATGTACCGTTTTGATCGATGACTTGTTGCGGTCTTATGGGTTGTGACATGATGCCATTGCTGCAGAATTATTGAGATTTTTGGTTTAAAAAACTGACAGATAGTTATTATAGTGATTTTTTTTAAATCTCGCCTGATAAAGGCAAAGTCTCAGGAAAGAGGGACACTAAATAATGTTACAGTGTGTGTTTGAGGTTACTTATCGTCCCAGGCATTGTCCTACGTGAGCGACAAGTGCGACAACGCGACGCGTTTCGATGCGGCGCGTAAATATCAAATGGTCGTTGTTCTTTATTGTGTCCTACGTTGCGTCGCGTGAATATATCATGTGAGGTATGGAAGAATATATCACGCATCACGTTAGTATCAGAATAAACGGGATATTTACCATGTTTCATTATTTTGAGTTTCCGATATTTCGGCGCTGTTGCAAGCACCATGATCACGGATCGTATAAGAAGGTCAACTACAACCCGACTGCAAGGACCAACCGAAGCACGGTTCGAATGATCAAGGAACATCAACCGGTAATCGGTGAAGAGGTAGTGGCACACCTGCTGCGACCCAGGAACCTCCAGCCCCCCAAACTATATGGTCTGCCTAAGATACACAAGCCAAACACTCCCTTGCGGCCCATAGTGAGTCAGATTGACTCGCCGACCTATGAACTGGCCAAACATGTGGCGAATATCTTGCAGCCATTGGTGGGTAGGACCATGTCGTACGTGAAGGACTCGAGACACTTCGTTCAGATTTTGCGTCAAACTTCGGTCAATGATCAAGAAGTGATGGTGAGCTTCGACGTGGAGTCCCTATTCACAAATGTTCCCATCACAGACTGCTTGGAGATCATTAGACGAAAAATCGCAGAGAACGGAGTCGCTAAAGAATATGCCGACCTTGTGCAACATTGTGTGACCACAAACTACTTCGTATACAGAAATGAGTACTACCTACAGATAGATGGAGTGGCGATGGGCAGTCCGGTGGCTCCAGTTGTGGCAAACTTGTGGATGGAACATTTCGAAGCCATAGCCATACCCACCGCCCCAAGCATCAAAATCTGGAAACGGTATGTTGATGACATTTTTTGTATACTGGAGGGGAGTGAGAATGTTGTACAACAATACGTGGCCCAGTTCAACAACATCCATGGAAAAATGAGCTTTACGTACGAAATGGAAAAGGAAAGAACCCTTGCCTTCCTTGACGTGAGGATCGGTGTTCGTGAGGATGGGTCGTGTAGCCACTCCGTGTACAGGAAACCCACTCACACTGACCGCTACCTGCATGCCGACTCACATCATCATCCGCGCCATCTGAATTCGGTAGTGACGTCGCTTACTGACCGCGCATATAGTTTATGTGACGAGGAACATTTACAAGAAGAATTGAAGCACATAAGCGGCGTTCTACGAAAGAATGGATACAATGGACGGATAAGACCACCAAGACTTACCACAAATAAACCCCGGAACTATAAGGTGGAAAGACAACCAGCCTTTTTACCCTACATCAAAGGAGTGACAGATAAGATCGCTAACATCCTGAAGAAGGTATCTGTCAAAACTATTTTCACACCTTTTAAAAAGCTGTCGCAATGCCTGCGCTCACCCAAAGATGGCTCCCCATTGGACAGACCGGGAGTGTACAAGATTGACTGTAGCTGTGGCAGTTCTTATATAGGACAAACAAAAAGAACGGTTACATGCCGAATCAAGGAACACATCAGGGCAGTCAAAAACAATGAACCGCATAAATCTGCAATCGCTCAACATTTATTGGAGTCCGGTACGAACCACTAGATCGAGCTACATAACCCTCAGATGCTTTCAACAGAACGCCACTATATACCAAGACTGGTAAGGGAAGCAATTGAAATAAAAAAGTATAAAAATTTCAATAGTGAGGATGGGTTTCAACTGCCGAACGTCTGGCATCCAGTGGTCCGTCTTTGCAAAAACAACCGGGAACAAGCTAAAACAAAATCGCGAGTGGATACAGTGAGCATCGTATGTCGTGAACGTGATCGAGATCGGGTTCGAGTTTGTAGTGAGAGTGAAACCAATAGTAGTGCAGATACGCGTAGTAAAAGAACTCGAAAGAGGGTAGATCGATATAATTACTCCTAGAAGAAAAAACTTTTTCTTTGTTCACCGCCACTACTCCAGTTCCTCCGTGATCATGGTGCTTGCAACAGCGCCGAAATATCGGAAACTCAAAATAATGAAACATGGTAAATATCCCGTTTATTCTGATACTGATGTCAGTGACCATGATAGTTTAAATACGCATCACGTTGTCGCTCACGTAGGACAACGGGTAAAGAGTTCTGGTGTGACCGAAACAGGTAGAAATCGGATGGAGCAAGGTCAGGGTTATACGGAGAATGCATCAACATATCCTACTCAAGCTCTCTCAATTTTCACTCAGTGGTTATACGTTTATGCTACTCTTATTGATACCGCATTAGTTCCGTAAACCGTAAAATTTTATTCGTGGCGTTTGTTGTACTCTGTTGTATGTATGTTGCGTCTTTATGGAAAGAAAACTTTAAAATATACCGAATTTCTTTGTCACATAACATCCATTTTACTTGCTTTAAAAACAATTGAAAATTAGCGAAAACTAGTGTGTTTTCAATTTATTGCATCTGTAGGTACAATGTCAACATTTATTGGTATTAAAATCAGCCAATTACATTCAATACAGCCAAAGAGCTTTGACTACTAATATCAATCAATTAGCCCACCGCACTCGAAATACAAAAATATTTTTGTCCATGCCTATTATTTACTTATTTATATTACGTTTCGTATTTGACTGTATTGCAAGTAATTTCAGAGTTTACCTTAAAATTTCGGCGATTACACCGTCCAGAGCTGAACATTGTTTTCTTTTCATTATACGACTAGCGGATGCCCGTGGCTCTGCGCGCTTAGATTCAATTATTAGCAATAATATTCGCATATTGTGTTCTATAACATGTTTCCTTTTTCATTTTACAATAATATCTAACCGATTTTGTGTTGAGTATGTTATTGAATATTAAACACCACACACCGCATCATGTGTTGATTGTAAATTATACACACATCACACAACACAGAGCTCTGGAGCGAGGCTTACTGTACGGAAATGCGCTGCTATTAAACCCTGATGTGCCGATCCCTCATGGGAGTAACACGCATTAGGGTTATATGTAGCAGGCGGCTTGTGTTACGAATCTCGCGGGACTGTGGCGGCTTGCTCTCGCTGAACTAAGAGCCGTTATTATTTATATGGGCTATTAACTATCTATAACCTTTGCCACATTCTAGTACCCTCGATCAAATCTGGCACCCATAAAAACGATACCTACGTAGTTTCTTATTTTGAACAGCCCTGAATGTTTCACCAAAAAATCATAACGATCCGTTCTAAGAAAAAAAGCTTCACCAAAATTCCCTACTTTTTTTTCGCAACAGCCTATGAGGAATCATGTCCTTGATGTGTCGGCCAAAACTCTATAAGATCCACTCATAAATAACGCGACAACAAACTTCCCCCTTTCTCCCCCATCTTCCCTCTTATTAAAAAGTTCTAGACAAAAGTTGTGTTTTAAATCAAAAACATGCGTGCCATGTTCAGAAAAAAATGGTTTAGAACTGCGCCCTTTAGACCGGAACTGACAAACAAACAGACATACGGACAAAAGTAAAATCGGCCACCTTGTTGAAACGAAGACTCGCTCGGTTTAAAGTCTTAAGAGTGTACGCCACTAATTTGTATAATTTAATTTTATAGATTGTGTTTGTGTGACAGATATGTGAGGCAATTGACTTGAAATATTGACAGACCGTCGTTATATTTTTACTCAGGAGTGTGTATAAATGCGTAGTAGTATAAATTACGAACACCCGGACTATGAGGTGAACGCCTCGGATGCATTATCTCATAATTTTTGCGTTAGTCTTGGCTAATGCAAAAATGATGATGAAGGGACGACCTCAGACTAAAATAATAACATACGGCACGCTAACGATATTATCACTGACATGGCCATTGCAAAATACAGCTCTGCCTACCCCTCCGAGTATCACGCGTAAATATTTCACATGTCATTGACAAAGTTATAAATTAGAAAGGGCCAGCTAACCGACATAAAATTTCAAATTCCAAGTGCACAGCAGTCCTAGTTTACGCTCGTACGTTACGAGGGCCCCACTGTCGCGGCCTTAGTGGCATAGGACGCCTTCCATAAACGTAAATGTCGTGTGCCGGGGATGGGACCTTAGCACCAGTTTTATGGTACGTAAGTCCATTTGTCTGTCACGAGGCTGATGATGTCATCTTTGACATTTTAGAGACTATGTTTATTTCCGCAGAGTACATATACCCTATTTTTGACTTATGACTTTGACGGGGCAGAGGTGAGGTCCTCGAAAATAGACAGGACTGACTATAAACTATGCTGTGTCATATAAAATAAATGTATGTATTTGAAAATCATTCAAGACTATTTTCAGTTAGAATAAAACATAACTTTCCATTTTGTTAAATGTTCGTAGGGGTCAAGCGAGTGTGTATACACTTTTACCAAAACCTTGTTCAGTGTAGCGACATGAGTGCGCCGGCGTGTTGCGATAAATCCTGTGACGGCCTCGCGCCTCAGCCTGACGCTATTGAACGCCAGCTATACGGCAGGGTCGGGAGGTAAGCTGATAGGCTTACACCGACGTCATTATACCCTGTATAGATAGAGGAGTTTGGCACATGAGACTGTAACAAGAGCCGGTGATGAAAACCGCAGTGTTGGTTGAGGTAAATTTATCCAAAGTGACAGTATGGTTTGATATAAAACTAATTTTTAACGACTTCTTTGATATTATTTACGTTAAGCCTTACGTGCCGGCTACTTTTCTTGATTGGACTTGGTTGTGGTGTAACCATAGTTTTATTTCAAAGAGTACTGCTTTAACTTTAGAAAATATTAAGTTTTGTTTGACATTTTAGACCTGTTCGATTGTTGTAGCATCCAAATTCAAACATTACGATAACGATTTTCTATAATTTAAACATTTCGATGACATTCGGGAATAAGGAAATATTTTCTATCTCCCTCATTTTCAAAGTAAGCTACTCACGAAATTTCGTATACCGACACTAATAAGTCACATTACCGTGTACTTGCCGCAGGTCGATAGAGACAGTGAGATGTATTTGAAAAGCACTTTCGAGGCAATTTTATTACTAAATAATAGCACTATAAATTAGCATATGTATGCTGTCTGTGAGGGCTACTAGGACACGCAATCAGTGCCGCGCAGCGCGACGTACAGGGAGAGAGGGGAGGAGCTGCACCTACACCCGAATTGCTCTATCCTCTGGATCGCGGTAACACACGATAGCTTATAAACTCTTTATGGTAACTCCACAGATTTCAAATACCATTACAATAAAGCAAATCGTGCAAGTGTAAACTTGGAATCCTAGGCAGTTCAATCACTCGCACGTCCGTGTTGCACGCATTCTTCAGACTGTTTGCGGTAACCCAATTACTTTAATGTTTAAAATGATAACGGTGGCAGTTTTGTTGGACTTCGGAATTAATTTAATAAATGGATAAAAACCATTTACGTTTGCCTGTACTGTGTACTGTGGTAAAACCGAGTATAAAATAAACGTTTTTGGATAAAGTTATGGTACTTTTCGGTTTCGGTATTACTATTGTTTCCTATATTTCTATGTAGTAACAGTTGTAAAGAACAATTTATAACAAACACCCACAGTGTCCGCCGCTCCTTTAATATACATGCTCTCGATATGCATAACAATGTTCGACGACACCACAACGAATTCTGTAACAATAAATTTGAAAAGGGTAAAAGGTCAGCGAACAAAATTACTGTTTCAATAACTTAGCACATGATGAACTGTCCGCCGCCGCACCTGCCCCCTGCCTCCTGTGGCTGCCCACGCCGACCACCCTTTGAGGGACATAGTACTTGCCTACTTTACGGCCAATAAAAACACCAGTCGAGTTGTTAAGTTGCGACAGCTAATGTTTCAACTTTATGATTTGTATACCATTGTACAATAATACCGAGTTGTTTGTACATTCGTTAGGCATTTGAGGTCACAAAATTAATAAGTTGGTAAATTAATTAGTAATATGGTATTATAAGATGGGAGCCTGCCGTTTTACCGAAACGATTTTGCCAAAATTTCTCTATCAAACAAAGTTTGGACCCCTTTTTTATACCAATGTCATAATTTTTGTGCACACTTTTCCATTTCGTCAAATTTTTATCAAATCAAATACAAATATGCATGGATATGTCTACGATATATCATACGAATGATGATTGAAATAATGGCTAGAATGAAGTTCAGAAATATTCACATATTTTTAGTTTCAAATTCAAAACATTATTCATTAATAAAATATTATGGAGCATCATGATCCTCGCTATAACATTTCTTCAAAAATTCTATTGTGCGATCATATCATTTATTACAATTTACCCGATAGCAGAAAACATTAAGTTAGCATTATAATTGAATAGGAGTCCGTCCGAATAAAGGTTTTTTTTTATACCACTTAGGTAGCAGACAAGCACGCGGCCCACCTGATGGGAAGTGGTTACCGTGGCCTATGGACTTGTGCAACACCAGGGGCGTCACACTCGCGCTGCCGACCCCATGCAAGGTATCAATGCTATACGTACAAATGACTCACAGTATTAATGATGTCTGCGATGCGTTCCAATTACCGCAAAACATCCCATACTAAATTCGATTAAACTAACTATCAAAGAATCAATTATTAACAACAGTTCTCAATGGATATGACGAGATTGTACTGATTCATTTAAGGAAATTGGAAAAATAAAAAGCTCGACAAGTGACTACCGCATGAACTCAGTGAACAACAGAATCGCGACGGAGCACGCCTTAACTTGTTGAATAGGCACATTAATAACGGGATTCTGAAACACACTAACTTTTAAGACAAAAACTTATCTTGCGTCAGCATTTTCGACTGATCTGTACTGTTTTAATTTAAACGGATAGCTGATGATCAATATAAATATTAAAATTAAACATAAAATTAATCGCCATACTATACAATTCGTTGAAAATAGTATTACTTCATTTTATAACCTAATATTATAATCCATATCTAGTCTATAACTTCAGCCAAAACGTTCTCGTCCCAAGTATTATCCCCTCCAATCTCATCGGATTACTGGCGGCGCTGGCATCAGAGCGCTCGTGGTGCATCACGGAGATACGATCGATAATCGCGAACACTTCGCCAACTCGAGGGCCCACGATATGAGGGGAAGGTGACGTCAGACTTGCTACAGACTACTAATTCATGTTATAACACTTTTTTATTTCGCAGAACCTACAGTGTAGACAGAAGACATTTATTTAGCATAACCGCCTGCTAGGTGTCAAATCGTCAAGTCTAAACAATATCTTTTCTAATAAATATGAGAACGAAAACTTCTGTTGAAACCTCTTAAGAAAGTGATTTGCTACACTATATTATTAATCACCTTACAAACCAGTTTACCTTTAGTGTTCTCTAAGGCTTGTAATTTCACAGGTGACCAATGGCCTCATAATAACCGTTTGCCCTGAGGTGAAACCGACAAGGTTATTAATAAATAATGTGGAAAAGTACAAACAGAATAATCAGTATATAAGACCTAATTATATACTTAGTTATTTACTAGTGAGGATGCTTCTACTTTCTAACACGTGTTTTTTCCAAGGTTATTTAAAAATATGTCGCAAATCACTTGAGATATAATCGACGCTCAAAGGCCATCACGTAGAGAAGATGTCAAGTGTGTGGCGTGGACTGCACTGCGCCATTTCCACGAGCCTTTGTTTTTAGCAGGTACTACCTGACCCAGCGCACCACGGCAATATCTCGTTCCTAAAAGTCTTATAACTCATATGTTGCCAGACTTACCGGATCCAATAAATTATACTGTGCCTTTTTACATTCCATAAGATTTGGACTTGTACTTTTTCACAATATTTTTAATTTTTATTAGGCATCCTCAAAGGTTAAAAAAAAGGATGCCTTAAGGCGAAACCAGTCAGGTCTAATAAAAATTACCAATAATGTAGAAAAGTACAAGTGAGTTCTCAATATGTGTAACAACAAATTCCACCAAGTAATAGTTCAATCAACAGTATAAATAGTTCCATAATATTATTTACATCGCAATCTAGACCAAAAGTAACCATAGTTTCACCAGTATTTATTATGGGTAATCTTTCGCATAGGTACCTAGATCATAATACTGTTCCATTTCTTTAGTATTAAAGCTGTCGGAATATTTACCACGTTGTATTATGGCGAAATATCGGATACTTAGAACGATTAACACAAATGTGAGTGACCATGATAGTTCAAATATCTATTTTTTTCTATTTTGTTTGATTTCATCCTTCCATATCTATACTTCTATACTAATGTTGAAGAGTTTGTTTGTTTGCTTGAAAGCGCTAATCTCAGGAACTTCTAGTTCGAATTGAAAAAATATTGTTGCATTAAATAGTCCGTTTATCGGTAAAGGTTTTCGGGTATATAACATCACGCTACTGCTTAATGGAGGGGAGCAATGAAAGTAAATTTCAACAAATCCGCCAGATTTCCAAATATTATTAGAAAACTAAAAATTTGAGGTTTCTAAATATGCCAAGGGTGAAGCTGGGGCGGGCCAGCTAGTTAATTAATAGAAATATCAAAGTAACTTAGTTTGTCTGTTGCGCTTTCATATATAAACTATTGAAACGATTTTGCTGGAAATTTGGTAAAGAGACAGACTACTAGAGCTTGGAAGGAACCAGGCTGTGTTCAGTCAGGATTACCGACATCTAAGACGAAGCTGGTTTTAAATATTATTATTTTTTGCTGCTGAAGAGAATATAATTTGCTTTCGGTTTCAAATGCTTATTATAATTTATTCTAAATGAATCTCATAAAACAAAGTCGATAAACACAAGAGACAAGCCCGGGATTATCCCACAAAAAGTTTTCAATATGAAGCTAGTCCGGCTTCATAATAAACAGATGCAAACAATAAAAATTCGTCCGAAGGAATGTAATTTAACTTTTATTGTGTCTTCCTCCCCCCTCTCGCAGTGGGGTTTTTAATAAAATTCTCAAATTCCTCGGTGTGTAATTGACTGAGGGCCGAGCGAGGAACGGAGACGGATCGAATATAAAGTTTGACTATAAAAGTCGGTGGCGCTCGCGAGCCCAACAAGCCCTCAGTACGTTATAGCCCTCGGTAAAATACAAATTACGCGAAAGAAAAATACTCTACGTCCTCACTGCAGTCATCGAAACTACTTCTATCATAACAGGGTGCTGTCATTATTGTAATTGTAGCTTGTGATACGTCAAAGCGTCGTAATTAACCGGCACAGCACAAAGGCTGGTGTGTGCAGGGGAAACGTGATCGACGTCATACCGTGGCTTGTCATTGTCACAGCCGTCGACTGAATAGATAAGGAATCAACAGATACAATTTGCACGGGCGTAATTTTAACAGCAATTACTTTTTTTAATGAGCATACTTCAAAAACTTTAACTTATTTATTGGAAACTAGCTGATGCCCGCGGTTCCACCCGCTTGAAATTTTGGTCCAGTTCCTGGACCGGATAGATAAATTAAAGTCCTACTGAGAAGATACCAGCAAGAAACTCAGAGAACTATATTAGAACTAGATTATCTTTTTTTTAATATGATTTTGTTTGCGATTTCTGATGTGCAAGTAAGCAAGAGTTATGTTGGCCACACATTTTTTTCATCAAGATACTGATCTACTTTATAACTTATAATACTTTATTGACCAAACATTTTTTCACTTCTATTTTAAATTTATTTGCCTAATTATATACGTCAGATTTTTTTTCGAAAAGATCTAGGTTACATATATATCGTACATATAATATATTTTTTAAATATATTGAGAAGCAAGTGTTAAAAGATTCCTTTAAATAATAATATATTTCTTTAAATAATTCTTTCAGCGAGTCACGGGGTCTGAGGCTGATAGATCGCTCGTATCGCTCGTATCTGTAGTACAAATATAGTCTCAACATCGGCAGCTGAGCCCCACAGCAGCAGACCGTATGACATAACACTATGAAAGTAGCTAAAATAAACTAATCGTGCAGTTTCCTCATCAGTCAGTGACCTTATCTTTCTAACCGCATAGGCAGCTGAGCTAAGTCTTCCTGCCAAGGCTGTGATAGGAGAACCCCATTGCAGTTTACTATCTAGTGTTATTCCTATGTTAAAAACTGTGGTAGTGACTATTTGAACAGATTCATTATTTATTATAATATTAGTATTTATCTGTCTTACATTAGGCATAATAAACTTTACACATTTTTTTATTCACATTGAGCAACAAGTTGTTACTTGTAAACCAATGCAATATTTCAGAAAGGGTATTATTCATATCGTCAAGTACTACTTTATGACTTTCAGTCTTAAAAATTAATGATGATGATAGCGAATGGCTTCTCTCGATTGGTCGGCGAATTGTGCTTATTTGCTACAGTTGTAATATAAAGAGTGATGATAAATTACAAAACAATCACATGAAAAGCAAAGCATATTTATAAATAGCATCTTGTTCGATATAATGTCTCTACGATATCGTAGATGTGCTACGACTTGCTACGAATCCGCTACGTATTTATGTTTTATTTTATTTCCTTGTACATTCATAATGAATGTGGCTTATAATTTTATATGAGGCTCATAATTTATATATGAAGTTCATAATTATATATGAAGTTCATAATAAATTCTATATGAGGCTCATAATTCATATACGAAGTTAATAAAGTTATATGAGGCTCATAATTTCAAATCAACTAATTCTCGCATATTCCCGCTTAAGAGTAAATTGACATTGGTTTGAGTGTTTCTATGTGTAATATATAATGAGAGAGAATGAAGCGAGTGTAGTATGTCAGGATCGTAGCAAATGGAGATCCGTGATCTCTGCACACCCCTATGGGAAACAGGCGTGATTTTATGTATGTATGTATATATTTATGTCAAAATGTATATTAGTATGTTCTGCATTCATTGTAATATATTTTTTTTTTTTTTATATAGGACACGTCAATTGGACTTCGCCTTGCCTGATGGTAAGCTGAAGGTAAAGTCCCAGAAAAGAGGGTCACCATTACTTACACATACCGTGTGACAATGGTGACACTCAGCTTGACGGCCTCATCATATGCTTTTTCACGCCCCGCTTAAAGAACCCGGGACTGTAGGAAGAAGGAAACACGTGAGCTGGTAATGAATTCCAAGCCTTAATGGTGCGACAGAGGAAAGAGTCTCCGAACCGCTTGGTTCTTGATGGGATGTTTCGCACCGTGTGCGGATGACATCTAAGACCTGCACGTGTTGTCCTGTGTAGGAAAGGAGAGGGTGGGACTAATTGGAAGAGCTCATCAGAACACTCCCCATGGTACAGACGGTAAAATACAGCCATGGACGCAACATCTCTACGCAGCTGTAAAGGTTCTAGGGTGTTCGTGATCTCGGGATTCCCAATGATGCGGACCGCACGTCGCTGCAACCTGTCGAGAGCATCTAGTAAGTACTTTGCTGAACCATCCCAGAGATGCGAGCAGTACTCCACACAGGAGCGAATTTGTGTCTTGTATAGAAGACACCGCTGCTCCGGCGTGAAAAATCGTCTCACTCTGTTCAGGGCTCCGAGTTTTCGTGAGGCTGTTTTGATGATGCTTTCGATGTAGTTTTTGTTATTCAGGTTGCAGCGAACATCCATACCTAGGATATTGAGATTGTCCTGCAGTGGCAGTGGCGTGCTCTGTAGAGTGGGGAGGGGAAGGAAAGAAGATACTTTTGCTGTAAACGCACATGCCTGTTCAGGATCCCGTTAAGCTCAGTGACAAGAAGCTGCCTTTTCTCTGCGATATCTGCCTGCTTGGCCGCAGGATGTCCATGATAACTCCCATGTAAAGTGCTATCGTCTGCATAACAATGAACATTGCCGGTAGACAGCATGTCGTTGATATGCAGAAGAAAGAGAGTGGGTGATAAGACGGACCCCTGGGGCACGCCAGCATTTACCTGCAGAAACTCCGAAGCTCGTCCGTCACAAAGGACGCGAATACGGCGCCCCTGCAGGAAGCTAGCAACCCAGTTGCACAGCCTAGAAGGCAGACCAAGGGCAGGTAGCTTGGAAAGAAGCGATTTGTGCCAGACTCTATCGAAAGCTTTGGCGATGTCAAGACTAATTGCCAGTGACTCGCCGTGCTTGTCCATAGCCTCACCCCAAAGATCATTATTTAAGGAGTCATTAATTAAGGAGTGATCCTCTAGGTGCCGCATGAGCTGTTTGTTAATTATGTGTGATAGTTGGCTGGCTCCGAGCGATCCCCCTTCTTGGGAATCGGCTGAACATTCGCCTCTTTCCAAGGCAAAGGCACTGTACCCGAACTGTAGGATAGCCGGTACAGGCGCGTAAGCATTGGAGACAACTCCGCTGCACATTTTTTCAAAACTACCGCTGGAATACCATCCGGACCACTGGCTTTCCGGACATCGAGTGATTGCAGCACTGCACGGACATCGCGTTGTAAAACCAGTAAAATATATAATATATATATATAATAATAAATATGTTGTTGTTCATTCTTCTAGAAGCTGTATGACAAGGCAGGCAGACAATAGGAGGTAGGACACGGCGGTCTTTCCGCCCAATTGAGCAGTCCGACTGGGGAAGTACCTTCGCCCTACAGAATACCGCGGTTATATAACTTCGTGTTGTGTTCCCAGCGGTGAGTAGGGTAGCCAGAGCTCACTGGAGAATTTGTGCTGTCAGTGGGATGACTAAAGGCTTATCCTGTTTTGTCCTCTACACTGACGGCACAGAAACTCTGTGCTTACAGGGTCGGCAGCGCGAGTGTGGCTTCTCTGGTGTTACACACGTCCATAGGCCACGGTAACCACTTCATTAGGTGGGCCGTTCGCTTATCTGCCACCTAAGTGGTATAAAAAATGGCTTAGTTGGGGCCTAACCGGCGCTACGTAATGCACACAAGAATATAAATATACTACTACTATACTCCAACTTTAGCCAGAAATACATTCGTAAAAAACAGTAATCTGTTCGCAGCGTCATCTACTGAAGCGTGTTGTTTATCATTTCAAAAATTAGTTATTAAAAAATAAAATACCCGACTGCCGTCTAAAAGATCGTAACAAGTTTGATAGCAGGCGGTACCCATTGATTTTCTTTCGATTTATAATTGACCTATAACCAGCGGACAACTAAGATACATACATATAACCACGCCTATATCCCCTGAGGTGACTTAACACCCACATTTCACCAATCATTGTGTTTGGTCCTACGTAATAAGGGGCGAGCCTATTGCCGTATTCCGTACAGAATAGTTGACTCAAGCTATACATCTGAGGCTGAGTCTGAGTTGTATATATCTGTCAGATTATTTTCATACATTTCTACATTAACTTATCTAATAAAAATACGAAGGGCACCCACGAGCAGTCTCGCAAACAAGTCAGTACGACAGCGCGAGAGAAGGGGAAGGAGGGTAGTTACAAGGGTCGCCCCGGGCACGTGATTCGCCCCAAACAAGCTGCAGATAGCGCCTTCAATGGCACTACACTTTATTTACGATATCCTCGATAACAAAGCGTTAGGCTGGCAACACAAACGGGTAAATCCATCTACTCATAGGCACTGGAACGCCAGTTGATAGAGCCCTTCTAATATGTAGGGTAGACTGCACTACAATTCCTTTTATTCTTGTTATATACAGGCCTCATTATATTCCGTCGCATGGTTCCCGGCAGAGTAGAATTTGGACCACCCTATCACTTCCCATGCGGTGTCGTACAAGGCGACTAAGGGATAGGGCTGTTTAACACCAGACATATATATACAGTACAGACTCAGCTTTAGATGCATTGCTGGAGTCAACAATTGTGTCTGGAAGACGGCAATAGGCTCACCCCCTATTACATTGGACTGAATTCAATGATTGGTGAAATGTGGGTGTTAATTCACCTCTGCCTAACCCTCCGGGGATAAAGGCGTGATTATATGTATGTATATATGTCAGTCAGAATTGACCCTTTTGGTTTAGGTTTCGTTCTGGACACATTTTTTCAAAATATTGTGTACATCATTCAATATGTTGCATTCATTGAAATGTTATATATGACTATTTGTTATTTTACTTGCATTTGTCACGTCGTCGCTGTATTTCTACAAGCTGCTGATAACCGATCAACCACAAAACGGTTTTTTAGAAAAAATAAACCCTAATGAATAATATAATTTATTATAAAACACATTATTGCCATCGCTAATTAGCATACCCCTGCGTTTTAATGTTAAATATTTTTAATGTAACGTGAAGCTCGTCGAGTTCTGAGAACGAGGACCGGGCCCCGCCCCAAGCGCGCGCTGCCTCGCTAGGAACTCATTTACTTTACATTTAAATGGGTAATTCTATGATAATGGACACGCTTCGTAAGATACCTCTCAAATATTCCAACATCAAAAATATACTGTAACAAAAACATTTTTAAAAGACGATAAAACGTTTAACCAAAACAAACCAGTGCTTTTATACTTCTAACGTCAGAACCGCACTCTTTGATAGTACCTAAACCTATAGGTCATGGCAACATCTTTCCATCACGTGGGCCGTGAACTTGTCTACCATCTAGGTGGTATATAGAAAAGTTTATAGCAAGTGTTTACTTGGCTTGCAATGTATAATTCATCAATGTCTTAGGCTTCTTCTTTTCAGTTCCACCAGAGACCAGTCTGACCGACTCTGGCCTGTGAGCCTGTGACCTTAGCTGGTTTCCTTACCTGGTCGAAACATCAAGTTACCCTGTGAAGGTAATTATTAGAGTGTAAATATTGACAAAACCATGGAAGTCCATTTAGATGGCCGAATAGATACTTTTTCACATTCTACTCAAAGGATGTAACGCTAATAAGTTTCAGTGACATCACGTCGACCAATTGAAACAGAATATTACACTTAGTGATGTTATAAAAAAATATCTCCTATTTACCATTATATGATTCGTATTCAACAAGGCTGCATGATTTATAGCACGCATTACCAAAATGATTTAAGTCAGGTCAATATTATGCGTACATAATATAATCGTCATAAGTTTGTCTGTCGACAAGGCCCTAATCAGTGCAGGCGCTGAGGCGCTCGATGATTGTATTAGAGAGGCTTTGACGCGCAGACGAGGCTCAGGGACTCGGTAGATAGATAGATATATAATACTTTATTATTCACTAATATATTTACAGCAAGGTCAAGCAGGTAGCATGTATATACAGTTAAATGTACAATGGTCGGTCTTATCACTGAAAGCGATTTCTTCCAGGTAACCTTTCTATTAGTGCTTATTACTTCAATGTCTACTTAACTGTAACTTACCAGTCAGAGTAGTTGATGTTGTGTGCCAGGTAGGCACCATTCAACTTATTGCCTGCATGCACTTTATTATTTACACCTAAGTTTCCCGTAATTTAATCAAAACATATTTACGCGTATAACCTTAAAAAACAAATATGGATGAATATGTAATGCCATTCCACCCAACATTGTTTGTTAACGATATGTATTAGATATGATTTACTAACAATGTTTCTAACTTGCTAATATATTGCTGAAAGTAGAAGTATGTGCTGTGTGCAAAGTTTTGCGAATTTATGCCGTATTTTATGCGCCTTTATATCATCTTTAACTATTTGAGTTTATGCAAATGCCTATGAAATGAAACTGAACTGAACTGAAATGAAATACCAACTTAATGTACCTATATAATATATCGGGCGCAGGTTGAGGCAGAAATATGGAGACGCCCGCACCCGTACAGGCCTGAGCGCATCGTAGGACAAACCCGATATTAAAATGAAACTTTGTTTTTTTTGTTATATTTGAAAAATATAATTTACATTTATGTGTTGTTGTAGAATTATGGGGAAAAGATTTCCTATAATTCTTTTCAGTTACTATAGGTAAACCTAAATTTTGTACTAGGTTTTTTGTCTCTCACAACAAATTTAGTATTTTTTGGTGTTTTGACTGTACTACCATGGTTTAGTTACAGATAGAAAACAAAACAATTCTAATTACAATACTACAAAACTATTACTACTAATTTGAGAACCAATTGTCAAAATCAGGCGTAAAAGTAAACAATACATGTATAACTAATTCTGCGTTTTTGGATACTTTGAGGTAGCTATATAGTACTCGTACTTAGGCACACCTCAAGACGTGAGGCAATCATCCTCATCGAGCCCATCGAAGTTTTCTCTTTAAAGGTAACCGTAACATCGAGAATAATATAATTACACAAAGTAAATTGCGATAATATTCCATTCCTGTAACTTTTTAACAGGGATGTTACTTAACTAAGAAAGAAGAGAAGAAAATTAGGCAAAAGGGTAGTATAAATATTAATTGCGAAATGTAATCAATACAAAATGAGTTTAAATTGGCATCTCGTGTAAATATCAAGATATTCTATTAATTTTCAATAGCCTCATTCCATTTAGCGAACCGAAATGAATTATTAAAGATATTTGAACAAGAATCAACAATTTGTATTTACAATATTTACACACTTTAAGTGGTGGTCTACTAATAATTTAGATTGTGCTTCTTTAACTGGGTAGTCTTTCACCTACACGTGCAACAGTGAGGATTCGATTCTTGGACACATTTTTTTGTAGTTAGAGACTATAATGTGTACATTACGTGGTTCCTGGCAGAATATAATTTGGACCACCCCATCTCTTTCCATGCGGTATCGTACAAGGCGACTAAGGCTGTATACCATCAGACAGATATATTCAGTCCAGACTTAGCCTCAGGTGAATGGTTTGTATTAACAATAGTGCCCGGAAGAAGGCAATAGGCTCAACCCCTATTACGTGGGATCGAATTTGATGATTGGTGAAATGTGGGTGTTAACTGAAATCCCTCTGGGGATAAAGGCGTGATTATGTGTATGTGTGTGTGTGTAATTTATAAATGGCTAGACTTTAGACACACCCTGGGTGGCGGTATGTTGCAATTCATATAACGTGTGAGAATACTAGCGGAGAATCAGCACCCTTTCCATTTATTTTCAAATCCCAAATCCCATTCCCATACTCACAGGTAGAGTGGAACCTCTTAGCCTTAGGAGGGATTTTGCCTCACTGTGTGTGTTCTATCGCCTATTCAATGGTTTGTGCTCAGATGAATTGTTTGACATGATGCCCGAAGAATGTAGCTAATTCTATCATCGCACCTCTCGCCATAGGCAGGGAATTCATCCTCACACATTGCGATCTGAGACGGTGCGCACTGTGCGGTATAAAAGAAACTTCATCCCACGCACACTCAAGCTGTGGAATGACCTCCCTGCTGCGGTTTTCTCAAGCACCTACAATATGGGGTTCTTCAAGAGGGGCATCAGAAGGTTTCTTCATGGTGGGCAGCGCGAGTGTGACACCCCTGGTGTTGCATACGTCCATAGGCCACGGTAACCGCTTCCCATCAGGTGGGCCGTGTGCTTGTCTGCCAACTAAGTGGTATAAAAAAAAACTCCTCTTTTCCCTGAAAAATCTCTTAAAGCTATGGAAAATGCTGCATATAACAAATTAATTTCAGCCACTAAAACAATAAATGAAAGGTACAATTCGTACTGACAAAAGCACAACTCTAGCACCCATTACAACTTTTCAGAATGAACCCATCAATTACAATTAATATACTGATTGATTGACATGCGAAGTTGGGAGTTTTTGAATAAAGTATGAACGAGACCTCTCCCCCCCCCCTCCTCCTCCTCCTTAATTGGAAATTAATTGCGCAGGCGGCGCCGGGCGGCCTGATCGACACGGGCCCATTACCCGTGTCAACTGTCACTTCAGACTATTGCGCATTCCGTTAGCGAGCTGGGCAGAACCTATAAGTGTTACAATAATTACTAGACGACGTTTTAGTGGAATATCGAAAATGAATTTTACGGACTTTCCAAATTAAAAATAACTGATATCAGCTGTCGTGAAGACTTACTTACTTGCGATTGTGTGCCTTGACGTTAATCGATGTCACCAGACGCGTCAAGGCGTTTACCCTGATAAGATGACATAAACAGTTCCCAGGTGCGTGAAGTACTGCTCTAACCTATACAAAATATTAAAAATCGACTTAATAAACCTGTGTCAAACTCTGATAAGCTAACATAGAGATAAAATAATAAAAGTAAATCTAGAAAGAGTTCAGTTACGGTCGCTGACTACGCCTGTGAGTACTACACCATTCCGCTATTAAACCCTAGTTGCAAATCTGTACTATCCTATTTTTCCTTCACCAATGTGGACATTGGAAATAAATCGGTCTCAGAATCAAACATTTATGAAAAATCTGATTGTAATACACCACCTAACTTCGTGGCTAGCCGATATAAAAGACCGAGAGAGCACGAAATTGAGATGAATCTAAGTGCCTTTAAAGAAGAGATGAAAGTAATGATATCAAACTTAATGAAAAGTCAAAAAACCGAACTGCAAAAAATATACCCTACGTTAATGGAAATCAAGAACACCAATAGTAATATTGAGAGTTCTATTGCCTTTTTATCTTCACAAAACGAAGAGTTGAAGAAGAAGTTAGAGCGATTAGAAAACCAAACAAAGAAAGATAGTGAGTATATTATGATACTAGAAGAAAAAATCGAGGACCTTCAACGAGGTAGTCGTAAATGCAGCATTGAGATTAAAAATGTTCCGAAAACTAACAAGGAATCAAAAGAGGATTTGGCAAAAATGGCATTATGTTTATCTAGTGCAGTTGGGTGCAATTTTGAAAAAAGTCAAATAAACGACATCTACAGAGTGCAAAACAAACGCAATAATAATAAAAATGGTCCAATAATTCTTGAGTTTACTACTACCATGTTGAAAACAGACTTTATGAACTCCGTGAAACAATACAACAGGACTCATCAAAAAGACAAGCTATGTGCGAAATATATTGGAAATTACAAAGATGAGTACATACCGATATATGTCACTGAGCATCTTACAATGAAAGGCGCACGCTTACACTTTCTTGCTCGAGATGTAGCGAAGTCGAAAAATTACAAGTATTGCTGGACTTCGTTTGGCAAAATTTATCTCAAGAAGGACGAAACGTCAACCACTATACTCATACACAGTGAATCACAAGTGAATAATTTAATGCAACTTAAATGACTATGTTATTTTACTACTTGCCCACTACACATAAATCTTAGTAATGTTTCACACATATGGCAAAGGTATATTCAGAATTGTTTTACAGCGCAATTTACTAATGTAAACTCTAATTCTAAATGTAGTACTGTTTTTCTTTCGTCTAAAAAGAATACTAGTTCAAACCATATGATAAACTTAACTTGTTTTGTACTGCGGCACCAATTGTGTGAATTAAGACAAACTTGTACTGCACTTTTCTTTTGTACTGTAATCTTATTTATTTTCTACTTAAAAGTAGCACATTCTGAATTGGCTACAATATTGTATAAATCTAGCACACAAACATTCAATATTATCAAACATAATGCACACAAACAACAGCTCACAAATAAATACTTCATA
Organism: Eilema griseolum; assembly: GCA_963662185.1. Classification (NCBI taxonomy): domain Eukaryota; kingdom Metazoa; phylum Arthropoda; class Insecta; order Lepidoptera; family Erebidae; genus Eilema; species Eilema griseolum. The sequence continues at coordinate 497,717 of OY759246.1, forward strand.
TTCGACTATTACAACACATACACTTACAATCAATATACACGTAGCATTCAAATGCAAGCTATAAAACATGTAGATAAAATTACACATTCTTTATACCACCAATATTATGGATAATACACTAAATACTCTAAGCGTCATAGATACCACTGAGGTGGCTCAAGTTTTTGAATACACAATTACGGAATTTGGCCAACGAATAAAAAATACAAAAAACGATTTCTCTATCATAGCACAAAACATTAGAAGTGTATACTCTAACTTCGACGACGTAAATATAAACTTATCGAGCCTAATGACTAATATTGATTTGATCATACTAAGCGAATGTCGCTTAAAATCAGGCAAACCTATACCTCAACTTAAAAACTACATGACATTTCAAACTACAACCCATATTAATAGTGCTGATGGTGTTGTTGCTTACATTAAAAATTCACACAAAGCCACTGTAAAGGAAATATTACTAACTCATGCGTCTTGTCTACAAATTGATGTATCAAGTGACCTCACTGTTCTGGGTATTTATAGATCTCCATCTCACACTGATTCTGAAGAGTTCACTAACTCCCTAAGTCAGCACCTTAACCGGATTAACTCGAACAGAAGCATAATAATTACAGGTGATATAAATATAAACACTATTTAAAGACACAATGAACAATCCCACGAACGGAAAAATAGACTGAATTATTTGAATATGTTAGCAATGGACTTCTACCCGGTCACTGTCTTCCTACCAGAGACAAAAATTGCTTAGATCATTTTAACTTAAAACTAAACCATAAGTTTAAGTCAGCGACAATAGTCGTTATAAACACAACAATTACAGACCATAACATGATTTATTTAAAAATTACAAAACGAACTCCTGTCACAAACTGTATCTTAAAAACTAAATTAAACATAGATTTTGAGCTAGCCCTTAATAATCTTAAAGAAATAAATTTAACTAATCTGTACACTATCACAGATCCTAACACACTAACAAATAGTCTAATTGACACTCTTCAATCCTGTCTAAAAGGAGCTACTACCATTTCCAATATTTCACACAAAGCTAGATTAGTTAAACCTTGGATGACGACTGGTTTGTTGCGCTGCATCCTTAATCGTAACAACATGCAAAATAAACTAAGACAAGATTCTAACAATGAGATTTTAAAAATCACGTACAAAAGATATCGCAATTTTTGTACCAACATTATCAAAAAGCAAAAGCGTAAATATGATAGAGACCTGTTATCTAAGTCTCAGAAAAACTCAAAAAAGCTTTGGAGCACAATAAATAATATAACTCAACGAAATCCTCCAATCTCCAAGAATTCTGATTTATTATTAATTGAAGAATCCCCTCAAGTATCAGTAAATTCAGTAAATAGTTATTTTGCTAACATAGGTACTCTCCTAGCAAATCACATCATCTCAACCCCTAATCCCGCTCAGCATGACAATACTACCTCAGCGAAAAATTCCCCTCTATCTTCCTTTGTGCTTTTTAAAACGGACGCACAAGAGGTTAGCTCTGTTATACACTCTTTAAAAAATGGCAGTGCACCGGGATGGGACCAATTACCAGTAGGTTTCTTAAAGACTGCTTACTTTATAATTTCCCCTATACTCTCTCACTTAACAAATATATGCTTTGAGCAGGGAATCTTCCCAACTGCCTTAAAACAAGCACTCATTACACCCGTATACAAAAATGGAGACAGAACTGACCCATTTAATTACCGACCTATCTCTGTGCTAACAACTATTTCTAAAGTGCTAGAGAAACTTATCAACATACGATTAACACAATATCTAACAAAACAAGGAATCATCTCACCTTCACAGTTCAGCTTTAGGCATGGTCTGTCTACTGAGGACGCAGTTCTAGCGCTTACCACTTCTGTGACTGAAAATGTTGACGCCGGGAAAATGTGTTTGGCAGTTTTCCTTGACCTTAAAAAGGCATTCGACATGGTCTCAGTTCCTATTCTTCTATCAAGGCTAGAAGACATAGGAATAAGAGGCTCCCCGCATGATTTGCTTAAGGAATACCTCACCGACCGGCGTCAGCAAGTCAAAATAGGTATTTACACAAGCACAGAGCAAACACTTTCTTATGGAGTGGGCCAAGGCAGCGTGCTAGGCCCAACGCTATTTCTTGTCTACATTAATAGTCTCTGCAATCTGAAACTATTGGGAGGGAAAATTTTTTCTTATGCAGACGATACCGCCATTGGTTTTGCTGATAGATCATGGGGAGAAGTTAAACATCTAGCAGAAAATGGTCTAAGGG